>JAUPMG010171954.1:0-10576 GCA_031762675.1 Pachysandra terminalis
TGGGCATCGGTGAGTGTGTTGGTGGGTCCGACCACTCACCCGACAATAAAGGTTCATAGTTTGTATCTCACTCGGTGGGTCTTTCGGGGTCACAATTACTCACCGATTGTCTTCGTCGGTGGGTCCGGAGGATCCACCGACTGTCACAATGACAAAACATGGGCTTGGTCGGCGGGTTCTCCGGGGTCCCCTGGTACTCACCGACCACCTTATCGACGAATGAGTCGGTGGGTCCGACCACTCACCGACGAGCTCAAACAAAATAAGGGAGATCACTGTCGGTGGGTGTGTCGGCGGACCGCCACCCACCGAGGGTTTGCAGTGTTCAAAATATGTCCCTGTCGATGAGTGCGTCGGTGGACCGACAACTCACCGATCGACGCAATTCTGGGTTTTTAGGTTATGTTTTTGGCTACGGAAATCCATGGGGTCCGAAGGGGGTTTCCTCAAGGTTTCAAGGGGAGACCAACAAAATAATAAAGAGTTAATTCTATGCATTTAAGCATACCAAACATTCACATACACCATTTGAGGATTTTAACATGGAAAAACCTGTAGTTCACAACTCATATAGAATAATCAATAAAGCATTTTCTCTGGAAAATAACCTTAATCGCACCATACAGCAAGTAGGTTCAGGCATTCAACACACTAATAAATTGAGCTTAATCTCCTACATAGCATTAATCACATTGTCTTGAAAAGTGTACATGCAACCAGAAGAATGTTTGAGTTTAAATGCTCAGATATTGGGGAGAAACTCACTTGTATTGATGGTGAAATCTGTTCCACCAACTCTCATCCTCCTCCATAACTCCATCTATAGGGTTTCTTTTGTTCTTCCTCAAATTCCAGCAACATTTAATGTTCAGCACATAAAGGGAATATTTATACTCCTCTCTTAGGGTTTAGTGTCTTATGGGCTCAGGTTTTGGGCTGCCCAACAAAAGCTACAAGGGCTAGTCCAAACCTAGTGTCTGATTATCCATTGAGTAAGTATGTGTGTGCCTAAAAATTCCAAGAGAATAGAATATGGAAGGCTAACAACCCATCCTCACATAGTCATAGTTTAAGCTAACACACCGTTATGATTTTTAACAAGTCAGGGAAATTTACTAAACTACCCTCAAGAAAAATTCGAAATTTTCTGGGTCATTACATCCTATCCCCCTTAAAAGAATTTTGTCCTGAAATTCGAAAGATAGGTACAAACAGGTCTGGTCTAGTCACAAGTAGGGGGAACATCATCTCGGTGGTCCTTACTTTTATTGGCCAAGTTGCAAAGGTCCGGGTACCTATTCCTAACATTTATAACTACATGAATGAAAAATTCATTCAACAGGAGAATTCCACAAGAAGTAAAGACAAGGCATAGATATCATAAACAACCAACACAATCAGACACAGAGTTACCCAAAGTACTTTTGTTTCTACCACAAAGGATCTTCTCATGAGATCCCAAAATCTACAATACATAATAAGTCAAAGTATCACTCAACAGTGCAACCTGATGAAAGGGGAAAAAATGAAAATAACCATGATCAAGCTCAACCAGATGAAAAAATCAGCCACAAGACCGGCCAGCTAAAGTTCTCTCACTATCTACTGCTCAAGGAGATCAGTGAGTCCAGACTCTGAATCTCTCTGATTCCCTGGGTCCTCTTGTCTTGACTCTGGTGCTGGGGCCGGTGGCAAGGGTGACGGCTGGCAGAACTCTAGAACTAGAACTGACGGTGGCGGCTGCACTACATCGTTCGTTCGACGACATGACGAAGCGATGCTCTGTAGGAACTCCATAAGCCTCTCGAACTGACTTCTTCTCTCTGCCTAGCATCCTGTAGTTGAGTCCTCACCTCAAGTGCATTCTTCTCTAAAGTAGACAGTCAGGATTCCATGGACATATTCGTCCTCACATAGTGCACTCCCGAAGTAGTCGAAGCTGCTGCGGCTGGAACAGTCCCATGTTGCTCTTGTACAAACCCGTCTCGGCTAGACTGGCCTCTCTCCATCTCTCGGTGCTCGAGGGCATCTTGAGTGTGCAAGTTCATCTTGGTCAACCGGTACTGTGCGAGAGGGGCTTCCCGGACCAAATTCCCGGGAGAGGGAAGCATCACTCCCCACCTTGTGGCAAGCTCAGTCATCAAGCAGGCAAAGGGCAGTGGTCTTCTTCCTCGGGTTGTAGAGATATCTAAGGATCTGGTCCATGATCATGCTAGGGAGACAAGGCTTTTTCCCTAAGTCCAAGTGGTTCATGATTTGAACCATCCGGTAGGTCAGGTCTGTCTTGTTCCCGACCCTGGGGTACAGGTTGTTGACAAATATGCTATGTAGAACCCTATAAGGGTCTCTCAAGGATGTAGAAGGGAGGGCATTATCATCCCTCCACTTCACCAAACTGCCACACAGTCTGATGGTCACCTCATCTCTCTGGGAGCCCTTAAGCTCCTGCAAATGTGAAGCTGATGGATTCCGGGTCAGACCCATCACTTCAACCATCAAAGGGATTGTTATCTCAAATTCACACCCGTCAATCGCAAGGAAAATCACTGCTACTAGCTCATCACACGATGTCATAGATAAGTACACATCATCTAAGCTATGGCTGGGTACGCTGACCTGCCCCAGGACAGAATGAGAGTCCAATCTGCCCTCTCCAAAATTTCCAACACCCCATAAGGTCTGACATGCTCAATTTCTACCCTCCATTCAATAACACATTTTTGATTAAAGAAAGTGTGGGAAATTACCCGTTCGACTGCTGACGGTTGGCGTGGTCGCTTGGTGGGCGCGGCATGGCGTACGAGTTCCAGAGTCTTGTCTTGCAAGTGTTCTTCCTCCTCCTCTGGTGGTGGAACGTGACTGGAAGAAGCCATGGCTCTATTGGATGTCCTTACTGTCGAATCCTTATTCGTCCTTGCCATGATGCAATGTGATAGAGATACAAGGAAGGAGAAGGACAAAACGTGAATGTGGGTTGTGGTTGTTGTTCACAAGGTTCAAAATGGGTTGAAGATGGCACGTACAGTACCAGGCTCCAAGCAAGGTGGATACCCTTGAAAAGAGAAGGGAAGAGGAGAATGGTGTGTTCGTCCAATACCTAGGTCGAATCCACGTCACAGAGCGAACTCGAGGGGGAAAAGGAGTGGCTTCAATTCTTTGATCTCCAAGGGATGACTTGGAGTGGATGAAGTTAGGGTTTGTAGAGGACAAAGGGGTTTTAGGGTGCAGACGGGTTCAAGAAGAAATGAGGAAAGTAAGCAGTTTTCTGGGTTTTAAAACAAGGTCACGCGAAATCGCGTCGGTTAATGCACCGACACCCACCGACGGACCCGCCGACGGCAAATATTTAAAATTTTTAAATCTGAAAAATTTTATAAGAGGGAAAAAGGAAAAAAAAATTCAAAATAAGGCAAATTCTTAATTGGAATTGGCCAAAAAATGAGAATAATCCTCATTAACCCAATGCAATCTACCTATGGGCAAAATAAACTTATTAGTTCAAGTCTATAATCCAAACTTACCAGCTCAGTACAAATTCACCATTCTCAAGAGAATCGTGCCATCAATCCACAATACGATCCACCACACAAGATCATCACAATAGTCACATCATCATCACAAGAAATTTCCACGGAATAATTAGCAAATTAGTTCCAGGAAACTTAACCTAATTAGGTTTCCCTTACAGAAATGATTCATTATATGTAAAATATATCTGTCTTATAAAATTTTCTTTATTGGTCATCTAACACACCTTCCTTTTCACAAGTTCTATGCTATGGATGTATTTGCAACAACATCGTCCGTTATACTCATTGAGGTACTTGGTCAATGTTAGGGTTATAACTATTAGTAAGATTTCGCACCGAACATCTTCCAAGCCTTTGGTGGTCATGTCCATCCGGACTTCCCAACCCAGCATATTTTCCCAACATTAATTTCTTAAAGTTCAACCCTAGGGTCTTTAGGGATAGTGGTCTTACTTTCCTTCAGCACCTTTTGGAGAGTAACCTTAAGACACCACATCCAACACACAACTCTCACACTCATCTTCACATATCTATCCCTTCACCTATGTTTCTATAGTGCTTGTGCCAACCCAACCTTAACATTATGTTTAAATTACATCCATACTTGTTTCTAAGGTTTATTATCTTTAGCTTTAATACCACTTTGTCACGACCTGATTCTAGGGTATACTCCTCTGAGAGTCACCACAAGAATATAGTGACGTAACTCTCATTCCCTCACCAGGAGGTGGTAAACAAGTAAGTAAACAAGAGCTAAAGTAAATAGAATTAAGTGAAATTCATTATCCAGCCCAATCATATGTATAAGTGTGTGGGAGCTTCCTATCCCAATCCACCTTGTATCTACAGAGTGCGCAGCATAACCTAAAAAACAGATCCCCGAAGGGTGAGCTACATAGCTCGCGAGTAAAACCACAATACTTGGGCATCTACCCAAAAACACGATACAGTAAATATATGCAGCGGAAATATTAAGGGAAAAAGATATGAAGAGGTAAGAGCTCATGTTTACCTGTAATGGATAATCTGAAACATTAACCCAAATTTCTACTAGCATAATGAGGCATAAGTCAATCTTAAAGATATGCAATGATCGACAAATCACTCAACAATACAATACATCAATTCACCACAATTACAACTAAATGCAGTTCTCTTATCCCAAAATCACATGTCCTGTTATCATATTTATCAGTCCTCTCAGTGAACATACTACTCAATGCAGGATGCTCCAAGAACATACATAGGGAAATCTAGCTCCCGTTCACAATTACAATCATTAACAACCATAAATGACAAGCATGTAATGTTTCTATCATGAACTCTGGAGATGCACGCAAGATCCGGACTGTAACACCATGTGTCTCATCCTCTGAGTCGTGGCCCTTTTCGGGCTAAGGATACCTCGTCGATTCTGTGTGTAAAGCACAGTTTTAAGGCACTTGCGACCCCCGAGAATTCATGCCCCGCCTTTATTATTATCCGGGACACACCATCTCAACAGGACAGTCCAAGGGCATCATCTTCGTGAACCTCCCTCCGTGACATTTCTAATCATAGACGATATTACGTCGGGCCTATTGGACATCTTTGGTCCTCACCCGTTCATGTCCATCAGGCGTATCCATCCACATAATCAATTCACATTACTCAATCTCGAGCAACACCCAAGGGTCATCCCGATCACCGTGGGTCCAATAATCAGGATCTCCATATTACAATTAATCTAATTTAGATAATGCAAAAGGAGAAAACAACCCATTACAAAAGCAGTGGCATTCAGTCATCACATCATACCAATGGATATTAGCACATCCATATTATTCAGTCATGTAAGCAAGACATGAACTCTTTAATGATCACCACTATATTTCATTCATCATATGCATTGTCACTAACATGAATTTACAAGCCCGTAGGCCATCGCATGAAATCAATTCAGTAATCCACAATAATAGTTCAAACATTTAACATCTTAAACTAAGCATTGTAATCATAGTGTTCTCCACTTTAATTCATAATCTCATGAATGATCCGGGTCTGTGGAGTAACACACTCCCTTCCCTCAGTCTCTTATTCTCAAACACAAAGGAACTCACCTTCAGTGGTTTCATTGGTAGGTCTGGAGGATCCACTGACGAGGAAACATATGACAGAATCAGGTTCTGTCAGTGGGTGCGTCAGCAGACCGACCACTCACCGACGGTACACTACACTCAAACAAGGCAGTGCCCTTCGATGGTACCCTCGGACCACAAGGGCAGTCACCGATGGGCATCAGTGAGTATGTCGGTGGGTCCGACCACTCACCGACAATACAAAGGTTCATAATTTGTATCTCACTCGGTGGGTATTTCGGGATCACAATTACTCACTGATTGTCTTCGTCGGTGGGTTCGTCAATGGGTCCGAAGGATCCACCGACGGTCACAATGAAAAAAACATGGGCTTGGTCGGCGGGTTCTCCGGGGTCCCCCAGTACTCACCGACCACCTCATCGATGAGTGAGTCGGTTGGTCCGACCACTCACCGACGAGCTCAAATAAAATAAGGGAGATCACTGTCGGTGGGTGTGTCGGCGGACCGCCACCCACCGAGGGTCTGCTGTGTTTAAAATATGTCCCTGTCAGCGAGTGCGTCGGTGGACCGACCACTCACCGACGGACGCGATTCTGGGTTTTTAGGTTATGTTTTTGGCTACGGAAATCCATGGGGTCCGAAGGGGGTTTCCTCAAGGTTTCAAGGGGAGACCAACAAAATAATAAGGAGCTAATTCTAAGCATTTAAGCATACCAAACATTCACATACACTATTTGAGGATTTTAACATGGAAAAACCCTATAGTCACAACTCATATAGAATAATCAATAAAGCATTTTCTTTGGAAAATAACCTTAATCACACCATACAGCAGGTAGGTTCATGCATTCAACACACTAATAAATTGAGTTTAATCTCCTACATAGCATTACTCACATTATCTTGAATAGAGGAAGTGCACATATAACCAGAAGAATGTTTGAGTTTAAATGCTCAAGTATTAGGGTGAAACTCGTATTGATGGTGAAATCTGTTCCACCAACTCTCATCCTCCTCCATAACTCCAGCTCTTGGGTTTCTCTTGCTCTTCCTCAAATTCCAGCAACATTTAGTGTTCAGCACATAAAAGGAGTATTTATACTCCTCTGTAGGGTTTAGTGTCTTATGGGCTCAGGTTTTGGGCTGCCCAACAAAAGCTACAAGGGTTGGTACAAACCTAGTGTCTAATTATCCATTGAGTATGTGTGTGCCTCAAAAGTCCAAAAGAATATGGAAGGCTAACAGCCCATCCTCACATGGTCATAGTCTAAGCTAACACACTGTTATGATTTTTAACAAGTCAGGGAAATTTACTAAACTACCCTCAACAAAAATTCAAAATTTTCCGGGTCATTAGACTTTCATCACCCTAAAATCTTTCTTTTGTCATTATCTTCATGCTTGCATATATATAGAGGCATTCACATACAACGGTTAGTCTGATCATTTGTTTGATTTTTTTTTTTTTTGAATTCGTTGTGGTTTTTCTTTTAGACTCGAATTCAAGATCGGACGAGTCCACCTTCTAATCATAGCCGCTAGTTTTAGAGAGAGCCTATGTTTCCTGCTTTTGAAGAAGACCATACTTTAGTTTACGAGGGGAGAGGATGAAAGTCAAGAGTGTGCTTTTGAGCGAGCCATTTCAGCGTCCAATTGGAATCGCCATCTGGACGCTTCCCCAAGAGTAACGACTACCTTCACAGCTTCACCTAGTGCTTCACATTCATCATTCTCGGCAGAGTGAGGTAATGTCTTATACGTATTTGTATTTTTTTGGGTCACATGCGTATACTTATCACATCGTTCTCATTACTATCACTCCATTTTCTTTTTTAGATGGGATCAGTCAACAGTGTAATCCTCCCAACCCTGGCGTAGGGGATGCTACGGATGTACTTTTATTCAAAAAATAAGCACCACCTGAGCTTCCGGATGGTGCAATAAGTGGTGCGGTGTCGAGGCCCAATTCCCTTCCTCCTAAATCATCCAATATTCCTACCTTGGAGGCTTCTTTTGAGAGGAGCGAGGGAACTGATAAGAGGAGAAGAAATGATGATCCTAGCATTAATTTGGTGCCCCCTTATACCAAACAAAGGAGGACGCTCCCTAAGAAGAATGCAGCTTCACCACGTGTGGAGGAGGATTTAGGCGTCCATGTCATTGATGCCTCTTCATTGGGAAATGGTGATGTTATGTCTCCATAACCTGCTTCCACTATGGTTCAAAGAGAAGACCAGTTTGCCACGGACCGGAGAGGAATATCCTCTTCCTCTCTTGAAAATAATCAGTTTAACGGCCCTTTGGGTGATGAGTTGTTGGGTGTAAGGGGTTCAGATGATCGTGCTAATCCAATTCTCCTTCCTATCAAACCAGATTCTCGCTCCATACTAGTTGATGGGATAAGTATTCTTGTTGCCTATGCTTCCGTCCTCCATAGCATCATTAACTGCTATGGTGATCCAGGTTCCAGTATGACCGTCTCCTCATGTCGCACCCGAATCTTCTTCTATACAACTATATGCTCCATAATTTGGTGTCTCCAAAAGACACCGCTATCCCCACTTTCTTTGGAAGATCTTCATGAGATGCAAAAGGAAGTGCAAGATCCTTGTCACGACCCAAATTTAAGTGAGAGAGTGTGGGAAACTGCTGGAACTTCAAGAGCTTGGAGAAGAAGATCAAGTTCATAAATTGAACTAAGAAGAAGAAGAAGAAGAAGAATCCAAACGACCATCCAAGGTAAGTAACTCAATTATACTTTATTTTTGATTTGGATATAGGTGAGATGCCATATTCATTGAATATGACATAGCACTTTAATTCAAATTGAAGAACATTTTGATTTGTGATTTCAAACTAAAACTATTGGCATAATCATCTTGGTGAAGGTAAGTTAATGTTTTTGATTGGGTTTTGGTCGGAATATGATTTAAATCTGGGTCTTGGAAGGAAACTTTGATAAAAACTAACCTAAAATATAAATTTAATGCTATTTGTTCGTTTCTGGGCAAACTGGCAGACTGTCGGCATGCCAGTTAGCCTGCCGGTTCACCCATGTGGTATTCGACAGACCAACCGGTGTACCGGTAGCCCGTTGGACATCGCTAATGTGTTTTTGGTTCTCTGCCTAGCCCAACGGTGGCCATTCGGTGTGCCAGTTAGCCTACTGTTGGCTAACATGTTCTCTGCCTAGGCTGCCGGTGGCCAATCGGTGTGCCGGTTAGCCTGCCGGACAGCCCAGGTTTGTTTACTTGATGATTTTCATGATGTGTATTGGACTCCTGAGTTATGCTACTTAATTGAATGATAATTTCGATAGTTTTATGACATGATTGGGTGATTTAAATGATTTTTTGATAAATTTAGATATTTTATTATAATTATACATGATTCAACTTAATTTGAGTACAATGATGCATGTACTATGTTTCATACATTCATATTGATCACTTAGAGATATTTCATGATTGTACACATGAATGTATGTGTGACACCCCACGGTCGAATGGGACCCTTAGGTTGATCGGGTTGTTTTGGAGTCGCCACCACTCACTGAGTTTGGGTGTGAATGGTCACCCGATTTGATTGAATCAAAATTGTGAAAGTCGGTCTAATCAGATTCGGGTAAGGGGGCTTATTTGAGAGATCGGGAAGGTGTTAGGCACCCATCCTCTCCCGGTTCAACCGGTTACCCGGTTCAAAGTTATTTGGCCATATTAAGAAAATCTTAAAAGTGTTAAATACAAATAGCAAAATTATTAAAATTGTAAAAAAAACAAAAATGAAAAAATACAATCTAAACTGAAAACACCCAAAACAATATCAGATAAAAATCATACAACAAAATAAAATTCTTATGTAATTTAAATTTATTTTTTACTTCAAAATTAAAAATCAGTAAAACTAGGCTAATCAATAAATCTAATTTTACAAATACATCTCAGAAAATTTATTAACATCCAAAATATTTACTCGGAGTTATTTACATGAATTTCCGACTCCTGTAAAAATTTCAAGTCCTAATTCAAATCTTAGCTATTTTAAATAAATCAAAACTCATATATTACTAAAAAAACTGTAAGAACAGATTATCAGAATTTAAAAATTGACTAAACTTCGCACAATGATGATCATTACATGATTCTAATTTTCCTAAGCCTGGAACTAAGTCTAATTTATGAGAAAGTAAATATTACTCAAAATTGATAACTACATTTTATTCTAAATTATTTGAACAGGCAAAGGTCATGCAGAACTATTTTTAATACATAAAGAGAAAATAATAAATAAAATACATAAAATGAAAAAAAAAAACAATTACCTGTAACAGGTAGATGGAAACTCCCTTTGGTTTGAGCTCCTTGGCGAATCTTGCCTCGAGAGATGGCAGCAACAAATGAATATAAATCTCTTTCTTTTCTGACTTTAGGCCAAACAGGTCCTAAGGATTCAGCTTTTGGTTTGGTCCTTTGGGTTGTCTTGGTTCAAGTTCAGGTTTGGCGGTTTGGGTTTAGGGAGTTGGTTAGGTCCGAGTTGATTTTAAAGAGATTTGGTTTCGGTTGGGTTTAGGTTGCGGTTCGGGTTTTCTGGTTTGGGTTAGGTTTGGTTCAAGGTTTGGGTTAGCTTTGGTTTAGGGGTTTCTGAATTGTTTTTCTTTTTTCTTTGGGGGGTCTTTTTGTTATTTGCTTTTCTTTTTTTAGAAGGGGTTGTAATGTAGGTTTTCTGGTTTCGATTTTTACACAGAAGATAACAGAAACAGAGGAGAAGGCAGGGGAGAGAGAGAGAGAGAGATGGTAGAGAGAGAAACTAAAGAAATGGGAGGTGGGATGGTTGCTATGAACAGGGGAGAGAGAATAAGGTAGGAGATGAGAGGGAGAATAGAAAGTGGATAGAGAGGGAAGGAGATTGGGTGCAAGCAGAGAGAGAGAGAGAGAGAGAGAGAGAGAGAGTGAAAACAGGGAGGTTTC
>JAUPMG010171986.1:0-10576 GCA_031762675.1 Pachysandra terminalis
TTACATAAGGTGGGGTTTTATACCCAAAGGATAAAATAAACTATTACTATAATACCCTTTCTTAATCTCGTAAATTAATGAATAACCCATTATATCTAACACTTTCCACCCTGGAGCCACATAGTGCATAATTGTATCAAAATTTGAAGCTCTAACTCTTTTTTCAATCAAACTCATGATAGAAATGTTATTATTACTAATAAACCTTTTCACTTCCATTTGCTTTGAAAGGTCATTTAGACCTATAATATTCCAAGATCTTGTGTTGATCATTTAGACTATTGTTTTTAGCTCCCCTAGTTGCATTTGCAACACTCTCATTTACACCAGACTATTATCTAAGGATTCCCTTTTTTCCTGTTTCTTTTCTTTTCTTTTTCCTTCTCAGATGTACTTGTATCAGGAGTTTGATCCATGATTAAACTAGTATCTTCAAGAACATTAAATGTTTTCTTCAGATTCAGGTTGTGTGTTAATACATAGCCTCCTTTCCCCTCACATACCAATTCCTGAATTTCATATATAGCTATTGAAACACCACTTTCTAAATTCACAATCTTGATTTCTTACTTGAGGAGTTTTTGAAACAATCCTCTATTCTATTTGAAGAAAATCTGGAAATCTGACAATTTTTTATTCTCAGCAGCAACCTCATCTAATCCCTGATGGATTTTGGTACTACTTCCATTCTCAATAATCTCTGGAGGTGGAAAATATCTAGGTGCAGCAATCCCCCCTTCTATTTTCTGATGAAAAACTGGATAATCTGACAAGTTTTTATTCTTAGTAGCAACCTCATATAATCCCTGATGGATTTTGACACTACTTTCATTCTCAATAACCTCAGGAGATGGAGGAGATCTAGGTAAAAGCTTTCCAGTAGGAACCCAGATTTTAGTTTTCTTCTGGAATCGGAATTGCTTATTTACTTCTTTGGTCATGAATTGTTACTAAACACTCAAGATTAAAATTTGAGTCCATCGACATTTTTCTCAATGTCGAACCCATCAAAAAGCATATTGGGTCCCAATCTCATTGCAAATGATGCTATGAGTCCTTTTTGTTTCGACTTTTGTCCCTTCTATTCCTTCAAATAAATTCTGTGGGTTTATATTAATGTCTGACTCGAAACATTTGCAGATCATCCACAATTCAGAAAATCATTTTCTGCAAACCATAAAAAGAAGAGGAAAAATATAAAATCGTTTGGAAACTATCATTTTCCGAAAAGAAATAAAAGCCCAAAGTTCAAAATTTTTCCAAAACGGAAAACTACAGAAGTAAAAAAGGAGGAGGAAGAAAAGAAAGAGAACAAGAAACTCACCGGTCTTTAAAGATGGTCATCGGTCATCGGAGATAGCCACTGGTCGTCAAAGATAGTCATTGATCGTCAGAGATAGTCGAGGAAGATGATTGGTGCCTTCTTTCATTCCTTCAAAGGCTTTGGAAGCCATCAGACTCTTTAGAATTTAAGGATAAGTACGAAAGCAATTTATTGCTTAATTTGAGAAGCAATAAATCATTGATTCTAACTTTAAGCAAATAAATTATTTTTTTTGCTTCTCTAAAAGTACTTCTTAAATGTAAAACCAAACGTTCTTTTTGTTCTCAAAAGAAAAATTTTACTTCTAAAAGCAGAAAAGCACTTTCGAAAAGCAATACCAACCGGAGCCCATATGAATTATTTTAAATGTGCACATTATTATGAATCTTGTGGTTGGGTATAGAGATCTAAACATGAGCTCATGTGGGATTAGAAATACTGAATCAAATGTGGCCAAATGGATCTAGGGCATAAGCGAGACTTTCGAGAGTATCTCCATGTTAGTTTTATGGATCTTAATATGGAGTCGCCCGCCCGTTACTTTGTGCTCGTCGATCGCACACTGATCGACATGTATGATTAGCATCAATGATAGGAAGTTCTGATGTATATGAGAGAGATGCACACTTGTAGTTACCACTACTGACGAGTGGAAGATCTTGGATAAAATTACGGGTCGATCCGGCTGACTCACTTGAATGGGCTGATCCGGATCCCCTACATGGTACGTCCATACTAGGCATGTGGTCAAGTGTGTGAGACTCCCTCCTTTTCTTTAGGAGGTTGAGTCAAAGTAGGAGTAGATTTGAGTATTCTATATTTAGAAGACTCATCCTCCTAGTTCCCTGGTTGATTCATATCTGAGATCTATCCTAGAGACTCTCTCTCTCTCTCTCTCTCTCTCTCTCTCTCTCTTCATCTCTTCTTCCTCCTAAAGATTTGGGTTGCTTCTAGGGTTCCATACAACAACCCTTAATCGATTGAGTGTGGGCATCCTTGTGTGATTTTAGTAATCACACATATACCGACATGGAACAACATCCAATACGATATAGATCTTCCTCTGCATATCCAAGTTTGTATGTAAAGAGGTATGTGATCTGATTCATTTTTCCCTTCAAATTGGAATGATAAAGATCTGTTACAGTAATTTAGGCTGAAATTGTAAAATTATTTTGAAAATAAGCTAACAATGTACAATTCTTGATAAGTGAGCTCAAAGTACAAAAGAGGGAATAAGTAGGCCTATTGTACAACTTTTCGTTATTTCATTGGCGGACTTCACTGAATCAATATTTAAGTGTTCCTATCACAACTGGTAAGGCTAAAAGAAATCATTTTCGCAGATCTCATGTCTAAAGCCAAATGTAAACTGGCTACTTGGAAAGCTAAGATGCTTTCTCAGGCTGGGCACCATACCCTTGTTAATGCTTCTCTTTTTGGCCAACCGTGATACCTTATGGGTTGTTTGGGACTTCCTATTTCTATATTAAACGTCACACCCCAAAACCAGTGGCACAAATCCCTATACAGGCAGCACGAATCTCGAGGTGAGACCTTCGGGTTCCAACTATGGAACACATATCACCGCATCAATTACAAAGTAATAATGCAATAAAGATCACTTTCATTAATTGCTCAGAGTGCGAAAGCAAAATAAAATGAATTACATAACTCATGTGACTTGAAAAGAGTCACATGTCCCAACATGAATACACAAATTAAGAAAAAGGACATAATCCAATTACATTTAATATTATCCCCGATTCACATAAGCATGAAGTATTGAACTAAAATGAGGTAAGAATAGCATCTAGTCCTTATCTATTCTCATCACCTCATCCTGCAACATGAAAAGTCGCGTGAGCTTGGAATGCCAATAATTGACATATCTGTCACCAATCCTCCTAAAACACCGTTAATGAAACCTCAAAAAAAACCGCAGGTAGATTAATTCAGTAATTAGAGAATTAAGTCATATTATGATACATAGATGAGATGATGTATGATATGAGAATGTGTCATTCGAATGATCTAAATGTTATGCTCAAACAATAGAATATGAATGAATATGCAATGCTATGAACCAAGCTAATGTCTCATGTTAAGTGACACCCTCGAGCTGCTTCACTATCATAATCCAATTCGGGACATTGGTCACCAGGAGTAGTTGGATACCCCTCTCTTCGTTCGGGGTCGCTAACCCATGGTACGATGGTCACCACTTGCTGATTTTATGAGTATCATAACCCAAGGTCTAACCAACCTTATAGGACCTCGCAAGAATCCTATACCTGTTTAAATGGGACTTTCATTCCATAGTATAGTCAACCTCAAAGGAAGCTCGCAAGGAGTCCTTATCATTTTTACCTCCCGGACTCACTTAACAATTCACATCAACCTGGTATGCATGAAATCATTACCTTAGGATTCCAACGATACTTCCCTTTAGAAACCATCCACGCGCCTATATACACATAAAATCTATCGGAAATCATCATAAGTATCCTAACCACGTGTCCATAGAATTTCCAGTGATAACACCCTTCAGAAGCTACCTGTGCTCCCATACACACGGATAATCTACTAAATGCCATTACGGGTATCCTAACCAGTGCACAAATCATACCAAACTAATCTCAAATCTAGTATAACATCACAAAGAGTCTATGGTACCAATCACTAAACAAATGGAGTCAAAAATCCAATTCAAAATATGGTCGGCAAGCTGGTCAGCACGGCTGGGGTGTGCTGTGGAAATCAAAGTGGGCTCCCCCACAGGTGGGTCCAAGTCCATTGACCTTCTTTCGATCCCAATCGACTAACTCCACACTCATCTAGTTCATACCACCCCTCCCAACCACCTGATTGTCCTCAAAACATACCTTTGTCGACAGCCTTGTCGGTGTACCGGTGCCTGCCGACAAGGTAAATACCTGTGCATTTCTGTCCCTGTCGACAACATGGTCGGTGAACCGGTCGATGCTTGCCGACGAGTCACAGGGCAGATTCCTAGAATTATTCCCAAAACCATGAAATCAAACTCATTTAATCCGAAAACACGTAGATCAAGTATAAGCATTTAAATCATGAATAAATCAATTGTAACACACGTAATCATCACTTTACACAAATCAAACTAATAAATCATGCATTCTTACATAAATCATAAACTGAAAAAAAAAACACAATCTTCTTCCTCCTTCTCTTTCTCCCTCTTTTCCTTTTCTTCTTCTCCTCTTCTTCTTTCCCACTATAAGGGAACTGCTAGGGCTTGATCTCTAATCCTTCTTCTCCTTCTTAAACTCTCCCAAGAAACTTTCCCAATGATTCTTATGAGATACAACTGTGAGGGAGAGTGATATGGAAACCTTCCTTCCATCACTCACACTTCCAATACCATCATATCCACGCACCCTCTTGCAGTTAGGTTTGAATTTAAAACTAGAAATTACAAATAATACCCATAATGTATCCTACTCACACTTAAATCCCCAAAAATAGATATTTTATTTCAAAAACAGTCTCAGTGCTCTAATTAGCCTATGAATCCTCATCATTAATTTCGGAAAAATACCCGATAAATTTTATAAAATCCTTTTTATTATTTTTAATAATTAGAAATAGAAATTATTGGATGTATGTCATTACAACCTACCTCCCTTAAAAGAATTTCGTCCTCGAAATTTTGTAGGGTGATAGTTCTTAGATCAGAACAATCACACTAACTATGGAAACCCACAACTTCTCACCTTCAATTATATTCACTCGATAAGACATTATCTCAATTTGACTTAAAACATTTCCAATTGTAAACACCCCAATTTGCATTGAAGTGCTATTCTCTATGTTTTGCAGCTCCCAGAAGGCTCGACTTGAGAAAACGGAAATTCCTTAGTCATCTCTAATCCCACCTCTGTCATGTGCTAAAATTCTTTCGAAATCTAAAAAATTCATGAAAATGACAAAAAGACCCTCAATGGCCCTCAATCATCGTTCCTTATCCAAAATTCATTCTTTTAACTCAAATCTGAATGCTAGACAGAACATTCCTTCAAACAAGTACCACATTACCTAGATTCAGGATTTTTGAGAAAAATGACCAAAATGCCCTTGAAAGTGTCCCATGTTTTATATTTTATCTGAAGTCTAATTTGGACCCTAAATTCAAAATCTAGACTGAAAATGTTTTTCAACGGGTATAATATTGGCTAGGTTTGTGATTACAAATTAAAATGACTATTTTACCCCCGATAATCTTTTGGTCAAAACAAGATTTCAGTTTCGGATTTGATTTTTGTGTTGAAAACAATTGTGAATTCATAAAATTTTGAGCTCTGGAAGTCATTGGGTCATTTCAAATTTTTTTTTTCAGAAAATATTTGACACATGACAAATTATGAGTGATTTGGCGTGTCCTTTGAGGCTTTCATGCACATGTGGCGAAGAATCTCGCCACACGTGCACACAAGTATATGTTAACAGCTTGAAAGCGACCCCTAACCGAGTTAAAGTGACCTTTAACTTTGTTATGTAAAATAACCCTTAATCTTTTAGTATTTAAAATCTAGTCCAGTTCTCTTTTTTTTAATATTTTACTTTTACCAAAGAATAACATTTTTCATTTCAACTTCCCTCCTGGCTATAAAAGCCAGGGGCCTTCACAAGTAAGAGGAGGAATTCATTTTTGGCAGTTGGATTGATCTGCCAGTTCTTCTTCTCCAAAGGAAAAACCCTAACCTAATCCTCCTTCTCTTCAATCCAATCCGCCAGCGGCGGTGACGACGACGATGGCACCCTCGAACCCCATTCAATCTGACGTTGTCATCCGACCTCTCTTCCGGTCATCTTTCACAGTAGCGATTTCCGACCAAATCTCATTTCGGTAATCTCTTCCCCATCTCTTTCTTCTTCTTCTTCTTCTTCTTTAATTCAATTTCAATCCCACAACAGTCCCTGCGAAACCAGTTCTCACCTCCAACTCTTCTCTTTCTCAATCGAACCCCTGTTCCTACAACCAATTGAACCCAGACTCCCCCCTTCTCCACCACTGCCCGAATCCAACCCAACAAACCCTCTCATCCCGTCCGGCTCCACAAATGGACGGCACCCCCCATTCCGCTGGCAATCGCATTCCGGCGGCACCTCAGTTCGGCGAACACCCAATCCAAAATCTATCTCTCCCTTTGTTCTCCTTCTTCTTTCCTCATCCCTTTATTTCTTCTCCACTGTTCCATTTTCACCTGCAATATCCCATTCTCATCTCCAAAAACATCTAATTCTCCTTTCTCGACTAATCCGAACCATTGAAACTTAAACCAATGGAACCCATTATGAACAGAATCCACATTCCTGCTGCTGCCATCACTCACCAAGTCTCTAATGGAGCTCAAATTCATGAGTGAACTGAAATCCAAGGCTTCTAAAGCCAGGTATTATTTACCGATTTTATGTTTTAAAGTCATTTTATTTTACTGTTCCATCTTTTGTTGAATGATTCCATATATGGGAATTCTGTTTGTTTCATCTATGCTTAAGAGCATCTCCAATCATTTCCCTATCTTTTTCCCTATTTTAGGGGTAAGTTTGGATCAAAAGTCAAATTTAGGGAAGAGCTCTCCAATGCCTCTCCCTATATTTTGACTCAAATCTTTTTGAAAATTTCGCTTTCATCCCTCGAGTCCCTTTCATTAGATTATTTCCTCTAAATTTTATTTCCTTTACTTTTTTCCTCCAAAATTGTTTTCCCTCTATTTTTCCCTCCAAAAATTTTTCCCTCTATTTTTTCCCACCAAATTTGCTCCTTCCAAAAAAATTTCCCTCCAAAACGTTTCCCTCTATTTTTTCCCACCAAAAATTGTTCCCTCCAAAAACTTTTCCAATAATTTTCTCCCTCCAAAATTCCATCTATTTTTCCTACAAATTGAGCCTTCCCATGTATCATTCATCACTACCCATTCTTCTTCTTCTTCTTCTTCTTCACTTCATCTACTTCCTTCAAACCACTCCCCACATTTGTACCCTCTCAAAGCCCCATCAATCCCTCACTCACTTGAGCCCGTCAACCCCAAGTCTAAACCACCACCTAATCCCTCTTTTCTGCTCAATCTTCCTACAAATCAAACCAATCAAATCCTCACCCAATTGAAATGAGGCCTTTAAAATTGGCTTTGGTTACTTCTCATTTATCATCATCTTCTTCTTCTTCTTCATATGACGATGAAGAAATAGCGTCAGTCGTGGCCCTTTATCAAATGAACCATAATGCAATGTTGAAAATCCTAAGTGAAGAGGCAGAACAACATAACATCCGTCGAGAAAGAAGAGAGGGCCACGATCGATTGTTCGCTGATTATTTTGCCGAAGACCCAGTTTATCCGCTTTCAACAAATGGATGCATGTCATGTTCTTGGATTATCCCCCTTCAAAAGATGACATCATCGATTAGAATGCTTGCATACAGAATGGTTGCAGATATAGTGGATGACTATGTGTGAATTGGGGAAAGTACTGCAATCAAGTTTAAAACGTTTTTGTCGATCAGTTATCAAAATTTTCGGAGCCGAGTACCTCAGATCTCCAATGGATGATGATATTGCTAGATTACTGGCTGTTGGGGAGACTCGTGGATTTCCTGGAATGTTGGGACGCTTGGATTGCATGCACTGGAAGTCGAAGAATTTCCCAAAAGCGTGGCAAGGTCAGTATAGCAGGCATGTCAAAAAACCAACTATAATTCTTGAAGCCGTAGCCTCTTATGACTTATGGATTTGGCATGCCTTTTTTGGGATGTCAGGATCCCACAATGATCTTAATGTCTTGGATCGTTCTGATCTATTTTCTGATCTCACCTAAGGGCGAGCCCCCCAGCTAATTTCTCTATTAATGGCCACACCTACAATATGGGATATTATCTTGTTGATGGTATATATCCTAAATGGGCAACATTGGTTCAAACAATTTCTTATCCACAAGGAGCAAAAAAGCAACATTTCGCTATGATACAGGAGTCAACGAGGAAGGATGTGGAGCGGGCATTTGGGGTTCTCCAATCTTGATTTGTAATTGTACGTGGACCAGCATGGCTTTGGAACCACGAAGCACTTGGGGATATAATGAAGACATGCATTATTTTGCATAATATGATCGTTGAAGATGAAAGAGATAACTATTCTGATTTTGATTATGACACATCAGAACAAAACTCATAAGTAATAGTTTCGCGAGAGCAGAACAATGACTTTGAATCATTTTTATCTCGTCACGTAAGAATTAGAGATTCCAATTCTCATCATGCTCTCCGCAATGACTTGGTTGAGCATCTGTGGCAACGTCATGGAAATATGTAGATTTTACATTTTGTAGGATGCAACTTTTAAAGGCTTTTAATTTAGTAGGAATGTAACATTTAAATGCTTTTTTAATTTAGTAGGAATGTAACCTTTAAATGCTTTTTAATTTAGTAAGAATGTAACCTTTAAACACTTTTTAGTTTAGTAAGGATGCAACTTTATGAATTCTAAGAAATGTTTACATATAACCATAAAGTCAGCATTTCAAGTTCTATAAAAGAAACAACATATTACATTCATTAAAAATGATAAATATTACATTTGTATAGATCTAAAATTCAAAATCTAGCATCTCATGTCCGAGAAATGATACGTTGTTGAAGTTCCTCATAATACGATCTTTGCACAGGAGTTAAATTGGTCATGTCCATTGACATGATTTTATGATCCTCATTTTTTTGTTCTCTCTCATTCATTTGTACAAACATTTGTATGGTTGCCTCCCTAGTCTCAACCTTTTTTTTTTTGCCGATCAGTAGCTTTCGTTTGCTCTTTTTCAATTTGACGGGAAGATATACTCGTTAGCACTTCAACAACTTTAGCCTCATTTGATGTCATACATTCAAATCTAGTGTCATCAATCATTTTCTTTTTCCGTGATTCTTTCACAGCTTTAATACCCATTGGTCGTTTTAATCTCTCATCAGAAGAAGGATGTTGATCAAACTCTATATCACTGAGAGATATTGGAGTACCAGGATTACTCAAGGGAGTTGAAGGTGATGAAGTGTGGACTGTAGATTTCTTGAGCTTGATCCAATTACTTCATTCCACTTACAACTATGGCGTAATATTTCCCAACATGTATCAAATGCGAAGTGTTTTCTTTGGATAACATGATACATGCGTTTAGCCTCACCGATCTGAAAAAAATATAAATATATATATATATATAAACACAACTATAAATAATTTATTTGCAAAAAGTACCTTGTTTGCTTCTCTAAGTCCACTTTGTTGTTTAATTTCTATTTGCTCAAGAAAACCAGCGAATTTATTGACCAATTTGTGAATAAGAGCCCAACGATGAGATAAAGAATTATTAATTCTCCCTAACTCAACATTTGGTTAGGAATAGAAATTATTACGAACACGGTCCCAAAAGATTGATTGACGTTGGTTAATTCCTATAGTTGGATCTTGAGAGACTGCCAACCAAGATCTACAAAGTGCTTCATCTTCTGTCATATTGAACGACTTACCACGTGGAGTACAATTATTTTGACTAATAATTTGTACTCCGTGAGTTTTTTCTAAGTTGTAGTAATTCTCAAAATTATTAGCATTATCAATTTTTTATGATAAAAACTTTGAAAATTACTCCTTATTCCTTCTTTCTCTTACCTTTTTTATCTGCATCAACAACAACCAAATTCAAGACTTATTGAAGAACCACAAACTCCATATATAATCTAAGAAAAAAAGGTTCTGGTTTCATTATTGAATGGCTTTACCACCTCTAAAAGGCCCTTATTGAAGAAAAAAAAACAAGATTCCCATGTAAAAATAAAGTAGTTATTTGAAAAACATCATACGGGTTGAAATACCTCTTGTATAACGCATAAAAATGGGATTCACAATGTGGTAGAACAGAGCATTGCAGCAACATATCAGTAAAGGGAATGGTCCCTTAAATTATGAACAGAACTAATATACCAAACCTAACCGTGAATCAGTCAAAATGGAACTACAAAATGTTCATCAATGAGTTCCAAGCATTTGCCCTCAATCAACTTAGAAGATCCAGCCACTATCAGCAGACAATAAATCTCAAAATACTGAATACTTCACAGAAGCATCACACAGTACCAAAGGAAAAAAAAGAAGGTACTGCCTTGTTCACAAAGAATCAAATGATACACATCAAAATAAATGCAAATTATGATTATTATTTATACAC
>JAUPMG010172007.1:0-10575 GCA_031762675.1 Pachysandra terminalis
GATAATGATATTATGTTATGGCATTATAGGTTAGGCCATCCTAATTTTCAGTATTTAAAACACTTGTTTCCCAATTTATTTCGGAATAAAAGTCCTTTTCAATGTGAAGTTTGTCAGTTTGCTAAACCTCATTGAGTATCTTTTTCCGCCCAACCCTACAAACCAACTACACCATTTACTGTGATTCATAGTGATATCTGGGGCCCATGTAGAACATCTACGAATTCTGGAAAAAAAGGGTTTGTGACCTTTATTGATGATCACACGAGCTTAAGTTGTAAACCTCATAACCATAAACCCTTAAAACCTCTTCTACCCTTTTGGCTCCCAGACCCTAGACTGTAGACCTTTATCTCAAAGGCCATCTAGCATCAATATATTATTTTTACAAAATTTTGAAACTAAAACATGAAAATAAAACTTGTTATTGAATTTTCAATAACATTAGACATGAAAGTTTTACATTTAAACTATCAAGACTTATGACTTAAATGTAATTTTGCTTTTTTTTGCACTGACATTTCAAACATGCCATGAACTATGTTTTGTAATCACAGATTATTGTGTCTATATATTATTTCCAAAAGAACTTGACGAGTCATTTTGAATGTTGGCATTCAGTGATCTTTCCTACAATAATTTTACATTGGAAAGCTCAGGAGCGCCTATATGTCTTGACGGGAATGCGTATGTTTGCCTTCATTGTATGTGTTACTTCTTTTATTTCTGATAACTTAATTCTTTTTTATTTTCCTCAGAAACTTGTTTGGAAGCTCTTCATTGGGCAACAATTCGTTAAGTGTTTCTTTCAGATTGCATTATTAAGATTTACAGATAATTATGAATGTTGTTGAATTTTGCATTGGTTTGTTTTGACCCATGCTTGATGGGTATATCGATCCAGAGATGGAGTAATTCTATGCTTGAAGAACAGTCCTTGTCCTCAAAGTAAGCCTATGACTTTATAAATATAACTTATGATGCTAGTTCTATGTAAATGCAAATGTATTTTGATTCGGGGACAGTAGATCTAGTTTTCTGTGTGAATGTTTTTTTTTTTGTTAACATGGAGGGATGATGTGATCAATACCGAAGCATGCTTTCTTGGATCAAGTCAAGCAAGACAACTCAATTCACCCTAAAAAAGTGTTGGTTTAAATGTTAATTTTTCGCCCCTTAGTTGGTCAATGAATCAAACTTCACGTTTTAAAGCATTTGTTAAATTGGATGCCCCTATCCAAACTATCAAATTTGAAGAACTGGCATTGGAAATGCAAGAGTTCAATGTACGAGATTTGATATTGCCTAATGTATTGCAATGCAAGATTTGAGAAACAAATCATTGACGAGATTCAGCTGTTGTAGAAGACATATTTGATCAGGTTAAATCTGTTCGAGATACAGTATTTGATACAGATTAGTTATGCTGAAGACACATTTGTTGCTGTTCTACACCCAACGTGCTCGTAGTCAACTGTAATGGTTGCTGCAAATACAAGAAGGGTAACTATGGACTGATCAAAATAACCAAAACCTAGGAATCGGGTTTTGAAAAATAGAGAACATTGGTAGGAAAAAGAAAGATAACAATAATGGAAAAGAAATAGATGAGAGGAACTAATGCCGGATAACCTCTTTGGATAAATTTGTTCATGTTTTGTAAAAAGAAAAAGTGGTAAGAAAAAGAAAGATAGCAAGAATGGAAAAGAATAGATGAGAGGAAGTAATGCCAGACAACCTCACAGAACAAATTCATGAACAAATTTGTCTAATTATGTTAGACTCTGTCCTTGATTTGGCAAAATAGTATAATTTCCAATTAGAATGATCAGAGCCATATATAGACTTGGTTGGCCTGTGCCATCCCACCCTAATTTGCAGCTGTAATAGATGCAGTCCTAGGTTTGTGTATTGAAGTTAATATGAAAAGGAAAAAAAAATGTTACAAGAAACTGCACTTCATGAACAAATTTCCTTATTGTGTTAAACTCTGTCCTTGAGATAGTTATATTTTTCAATCAGCACTTACTGATTGTTGCTTTTTTGTCAAGAGTATTATTCTTTCCATATAAATTGTGGTGGAAGTGAAGTGATTGTCAATGGAAGTACCAAATATGCGGATGATAGTAACCCAGCTGGTGCCTCGATGTTTCTGCTATCCAGAGATAATTGGGGATTTAGCAGCACTGGTAACTACTTGGATGACGGCGTTCAAGTTGACAGTTACATAGCAAGAAATACATCCCGACTCTTGATGAATGATTATCAATTGTATATGATGGCACGCCGTTCTCCCCTATCTTTTACTTATTATGGTCGTTGTCTGGAAAATGGGAACTACACCGTGAGCCTCCATTTTGCAGAGATTGTATTTACAAATGATAAAACTTATAGAAGCCTTGGGAGGCGCATCTTTGATGTTTACATTCAGGTATTTAGTTTCAGTACACTGAATTTTAATTCGAATGAAAAAAAATCAGTTCTAATTAGGTTTTTATATTGCAGGGAAAACTGGTGCTGAAGGATTTCAATATTGTAGATAAGGCAGGCGGGGTTGGTAAGGTAGTGATAGAAATATTTCCTGCGGTAGTTGTGACAAGCAACACCCTAGAGATCCGCTTCCATTGGGCAGGACAAGGGACAACAGGCATCCCTTCTAGAGGAACCTATGGCCCTCTTGTATCAGCTATTTTTGTGATACCTGGTAATTTGCATACTTTAATGGGCTTGCTTGCTCTAATCCATTTTAGAATTTATGGTTAAGTTAAATGACCCAGGTGCATTTTAATTTTGAGATACTTATGGGTGGGCTCATGTATCCGGGGTTTACCTTGTGGGTCGGGGGTTCCAAGTCACCAAAAAAAAAAAAAAAAATTGATATACTGGATTTGCATTGTGTTATTCAGTTAGTTGGCTTTGAATCCTCACTACTCGGCTTATGGTATAGTTACACAGGCATGGGAATTTGATATTTTCTTGTCATGCAGATTTCGAACCTCCAGACGGAAAGAGCATATCTGCAGGATGCGTAATTGGAATTGTGGGTTTAGTACTGTGTTTTATATCTTTTATTTTCAGTATCCTTTGGTGGAAAGGTTGTCTTGGACGCAAAGATACTATTGACCAAGGTGAGAGCAAACAAACAGGCAAATTCTACTCAAGAAAACTGTAAAATAAGAAACAAAAAAGACATGTATGTGCTTCCTATTTCAATCATGGTTTTAAATTTCGTCGGCATGCCGCCGAAATGTCGCCATTTCCCCCCTTGGGGAAATGGTGGTATTTCCCCATTTCGCCTAAATTTCGCCGAAATATGGGTGAAATATAGCGAAATATAGGCGAAATTTCGCTATGCCCCCCTTGGCGAAATATCTAGCGAAATCAAAATTTAAAACCTTGATTTCAACTCATAGCTTCATGAAAGACCGAGTCCCAATTTCCATAGGCAAGTGAGACACTTTGAAAAGTATGTGAAACTTTACATTGATTCTTTACTTGCATCTTTTCTTTCCATTCCAAATATTTATTTGTGCCGTTCAAATATCTTTCATTATTATGATTTATATATTTGTTTTCTCATTTGTAATTTGTATTGCTAAGAGTGTTATGAGATAACACATGCATGAATAAGTACATCTTTTGTGTAGACACACTATGTGAGAAATAGGATTTTAGGTATCAAGATATTCAATCGGCAACATATCTCTCTTTCATTCAAATCTGTGTTGGATTTTTGGCTGAAATGTGTTTCAATATTTTACTATTTGTACTCGAGGATCACATTGTGATTTTTGTTCTTGTCTTTACTGCCATGTCTTTGGAGCTTATGGCCAGCAAGTTTGACTTTTATTTGAATTATAGATGTATCATGTATTTATTTATTTATTTATTTTTTAAGCTTAGGTTCTTCGTCATGATACTCTATATGCAGTGTATCATCATGCTTAGCTTCTTAGATACTAATTAAGGTTCGCCTGCCTTGATGTTGCATGCATTTATGCTTTTTTTTAATGAAAACAATAATCTACATTTTTCTAGTATTTTTGATTATTATTATTTTTTTAGTGTGTTGTTGGATTCGTATCGGCTGGTCCATATTGTCCGAGTCATACCATATCAGCCGATACGACTTGGTTTTTCTCGGGCCGATACCCGATAGGAAACTAATGCCTTAAACCTTGTGATCAATGCGTTTAACAATATGATAGAATCCACCAATCATATAGATATTTACCAAGTTATTAAAAGAACAAATCAAACTCTGCTTCTTTGATAGATCTGCAAGGTTTAGACCTACAAACTGATTCATTTACATTAAGGCAAATCAAAGCTGCCACAAACAACTTTGATGCTGCAAATAAGATTGGAGAAGGTGGTTTTGGACCTGTTTACAAGGTATTGTATATAATAACCAACTTATCTTGATCTCTGACTTTCTGAATAAAAATATGTTAGCTATTTGCAACAAAATGTTACATGCAAGGACCATCACATAAATGCAGGGTCACTATCAGACGGCACCATAATTGCAGTGAAGCAGCTTTCTTCCAAATCAAAGCAAGGAAATCGTGAATTCATGAATGAGATAGGCATGATTTCTGCTCTGCAACACCCTCATCTTGTAAAGCTGTATGGATGTTGTATTGAAGGAAATCAGTTGTTACTAATATATGAATACATGGAAAATAACAGTCTGGCCCGTGCATTGTTTGGTATATTTCGGCATTTTTGCTTATCTCATTTTTTTTTTCCCTATAGGTATCTAAAATATTTTGTCGATATAACTAATTAGAATTTCTACTTTTTTCTGGCTGATTATTTAAAGGTCATGAAGAATATCAATTGAAATTGGATTGGCCAACCAGACGCAAGATCTGTATTGGGATAGCAAGAGGTTTGGCATTTCTGCATGAAGAATCAAGACTGAAGATCGTTCACAGAGACATCAAAGCTACGAATGTGCTGCTTGACAAGGATCTAAACCCTAAGATATCTGACTTTGGTTTGGCCAAGCTTGATGATGGGGAGAACACCCACATAAGCACTCGAATCGCTGGAACTTTGTAAGTGCCAATATACCTTATTCACAATGTATGACTGAAGTAAAAGTTGTTTAGAGGCAGTGTTTTCTAATTGCTAAAATTAAAGAAATTCAATCGATTTTCGAAGGTTATCCACACTTTTTCTTAGTTACTATTGGTCTCTTTTTTGAAGCCCAGACGGTATTTACTTTTGGTGATATTGATCCTAGTATAAGCATGCCTCAAAAGTATGATTGGTTGTAGGCATAATGTTAAGTATCGACCGATCCCGAGTCGGATCGGCCGATACAACTCAGGATCGGCTTGGAGCGAGTCATGATCCTAAGCTGATCCCGAAAATTGCTGAAGTTCTCTGACTCGGTCTAAAACTGAGTCAGATCGTCCGATCCAATATGGATCGTCCGACACCCCTAAAAAATTTATGATTTTTTAAAAATAAATAAATTTGGGCCATATTTGGGATCTGCCGATCTCGAGTTGGGTTGCGGACCAGGATGATCCCTGATTCGATACCGAAACACTATGGTTGTAGGGGGGCAGTATTGCCAATGATAGAAGCATTTTGTGGGTATGTGCAAACTAATTCTGACATATAAAAACATTACAATTCTGATTTTACAATGGATATATGGCACCTGAATATGCAATGCGTAAACTGACAAAGCAGACGTCTATAGTTTCTTAGTTGTTGCATTGGAAATTGCCAGTGGGAGAAGCAATACTAGTTACCGGCCCAAGGAGGATTGTATTCATCTTCTCGACTGGGTAATTTAGATCTCTTCGTATTTTGCAGTAATAATTCTGAATTTTTTTTGGTAAATGTTTGTCGCCCATGAAGTTCTGCACGAGTAAAATTTAGATTTCGATTTAGCAAGTCTTTGTGACCATTGTTCGCATTGTAGGCACTGGTTCTAAAAGAGAAAGGCAGTCTAACGGAGCTAGTGGATCCAAGGTTGGGGTCGAAATTTAACGAACAAGAGGCGATAGGGATGATCCATATGGGTCTACTATGCACTAATGTCTCTTCGACACTGAGGCCTAGCATGTCTTCGGCGGTGCGCGTGCTTGAAGGTAAATCCGTTTTTCAGGAGTTTGTTCTGAACACGAGCATCTCCAATCACAGTTTAAGATTTAAACATAGCCAAGATCATCATAACTCAACTGAGAGCCAGACCCAGGGTATTTCCATGGATGAACCGTGGACTGGATCGTCTATTTCGGCACGAGAACTCTATCCTATCAATCTGGATTCACAATATTTGACCAGCAGAGTAGAGACGGTTGCTTATATGCATGTATGGAAATTCTGGTAAATTGCATGTAAAATTCAGCATGTCATATACAAAAAAGTATTTGCTAATGTAAGTGAATTATGATTTGCTTGTTGGTTTGAACAATTATTTTTTTCGACAAGAAAATTAATTGGAATCCAAGATCAGGTATTTGATCTTTTGGCAGTTTATACTATAGGAGACTAAGTTAGGAAGATATTTTGGCACACAAGAAACCTCATGTGTGCTTTAGAGGAGGTTGACATGTGTCCACAAGCCCATTAAGAAGGATGACTTGCCACTTTTAAAACCCTAAGAAATGGGTGAATCTGGGGGTCCACCACTTTAACCGGCTTCTACTTGTTAAGGTAGAGGCCGGTTAATGTGGTGGTCTTGCCTAGGACACGTCTATTGAACCATTTGACATACATTGTTGTGCCTTTCTCTAACAGCTTGAGCTTTTAGAGCAAACGCTGTTTAACATGGTATTAGAGCGAGATGTCAAGTGATCAAATCCCGATAGTGTACTTCTATGTTTGCCTTGGTGCCTTATGTTTTGCCACGGATGTATTTTTTTTTGTACGAAGCCTGTACGTGCGGGAGGGTATTGAATCATTTGATATACGTTGTTGTGCCTTTCTCTAACAGGTATGCCTTTCTCTAACAGCTTGAACTTTTAGAGCAAACGGTATTTAACAATGTCAACCTCCTACAAAGCTCATAAGAGATTTATTGTGAGGAGCTGTGCCTTTCTCTAACAGCTTGAACTTCTAGAGCAAACGGTATTTAACAATGTCAACCTCCTACAAAGCTCATAAGATCCTAATCCATTTTATGAGGAGAGTCCACTATCATTCTAGAAGTCATGGGGTGAGCCTATGGCTTTCATGTCTGTTTAGACTGCAGAGGCAAGTCTTAGTCGTCGCTGGATTGGTGGCACTTTCTTTCTTTTTTATTTTTTGAAAAGTCTAATAGAGTGTTCGAGAAAGAGAAACAAAAGAATCTTGGGCTATGTGAATTTTATATGAGGTTGACACCTGTTTTAGACGACCCCACATAAAGGTAGGCCATCACCAAATACGGTAAAAATCGATTAACCATTTACGTCACTTAGGATTTTAGATAAGTTAGTCAGCCTCTTTATGGAATCCACTTGGAAACAGGTGTCAACCTCATGTAAACTTGGATTAGTCCAAGTTCACAGAAAATTATTTTCCACATTAATCTAACAAAATCGACCACTTCCGGGTCCTCCAAATCCAAAGATGGTGCTCACATTAGTAATAAAACAAGAGGCTCCCAACCAAACAAGTCAAGATCACGTGGTTTTCTTGGTCTCGATCTGGGCCATCCAAATTTAAGACCTCCTACTTATCTCATGATCTCATCTGTATTGTTCTGAAAATATCAGATTCCTGTCATCTAACGTTGTTCTTGTAACAGAGATTAACCCTTAAATCATAATCAAGCAAAAGAAGGATAAGTATAACGTGTGGTTATGATTTAGTGCAACAATAATATCCGTACCATATAGTCACCCGGTCCATTTTCAATATTTAGGACCTAGACTAATAGCAGCACTATAATATTCCTGAGCCTTGGGGACTAATAATCTATATATATATATATATATATACACACATTGGGGGCAGCTTAGCTTTGGTAAGAAGAGCTGCTTAGAGGAGGAAGAGGACCTTGATCTTACTAGCTACTTCACATGATGCAGGTCTTACCAATTTGGAAAATGTTTTCTACTAATTGTCTTTTCCTCTTCTTCCTGCTTGTATGGAGTTGTTGCCTTGGAGCTGAATCACAACCACTGCATCCTGACGAAGGTAATTTATTCAAACATCTATTTTTTATATATTAAGATGTGAATGGGAAAGATTTTCTGAAGGTCCAACTACCTGCTTAAACGGGTTAAGTGGATGGTCTGGAGTCTAGAGCGGATATATATTTTCGGTTTGGACCGTCGGTATTCTGAAATTAATTTGCCTGGTTCAACCTTTGTGATGATGGAGATTTGATCGTAATAAAAAATTTTGGTTGGAGGTGATGTAGTTGTTGCTCTGAAAGAAATAGCAAGGACATTAGGAGTGGTGAACCGTGTGGATATAAACAGTTCTCTTTGCCGGCAAAGTAATGCTTCATTCCCAATAAGCCCTGATCCCCAACCGCCAAATTTCGAGAATAGCCTTACCTGTGGCTGCAACTTCCCCAACAGTACCTTCTGCCACGTCGTTACCATGTAAGTACTTGTGCCTTTGTTATAAAAGAAGTTTGATTAGGGGTATTTCAGTCTTTTTTGAAGGCATCTATATTTATGTTTGATGCGAGGTGAGTCCTCTGATATATCTGAAGGTTCTTTTAGTTTTAGAAAGGAAATTATGACTTACTTTTTACAAAATTATTTGTTATTTTTAAATAAATATTTTTTTTATTAACTTTTAAAACTTATCTGCTTGCAGACGGTATCCATACCTCCCTTACATGCATCAATATGTAGGAAAAAAAAAATCTATTAGAACAATATTCTTTATTTTGAATCATTCTCTATATTTCATACATTTCTTATATGTTAAATTGATTTTTATTTTCAAAATAATTTTGGTACTAATAAGGCTATGCTTGAATCGTCAGAAAATAATGCAAAAGAAAATGCTTTTTTTTTTTTTTTTAAATTTTTAAATTTTTTAATGTTTATTTTAATAAAAAATTATAAATTATAAAAAAATATTTTGATGAGTTTTAAAAATTATGAAAAACAACTCCCAAAAAAAATATCCAGGAAGATATTTTTCAACTCATGACCTTTTTTTTGTCAAAACTCTCTCTCTCTCACACACACACATGACAACTGTCATTTCTCTCCTCCTTTCCTTCAAGATCTCTCTCTCCTTGAATTGTCTCTAATTGTTACATCTTAAACTTAAGAAATCTCAAAGGAGTTTTTAAGAAATCTTAAATTAAATATGGCTCTCATCCCATTCTACATGGAAGTGGTAGTCAATACATTGCCAAATCATGGAAACAAATTTAAGATATAATATTATATTGAAAAAAAGTCAAATATTAGCTATAATATCCAAATCAAACATAACACAACGGAAATAAAACAAAATCCTTTAAGTTCATGCTCAAATCAAACTCTTAAATAAAATAAGGCTTAACAGAGCCAATAATAAACTTTGGCATGCAAGCCAACAAAACTTAGCAAAATATCTAATAAAATCTCTAATTAACTTCTTCATTAAAATCAGTAACTTCGTCAAAACTTTGTGCTTCGTCTCAGTCTCCATAATCCAAGTCATCCTCTTCTATAATTCATGAAATATGGTTGCTTGAAAGTGTAAACTACACTTAGCCAGTAAGTAAACAAGTCTAACAATATTTAAGATTGGAGTAATAACAATGCCACTCTTTAATAGTAATTCATATAAACAATAAATAAGTGAATCATATGATATGTGATAAATATGCAAATAAATATGTGATATGCGCTGAATATGCATGGGGTCAATTTTTTAATGAATGCAATGAATGCTGTGCACGTAGCATGTATAATCACCCAGTGTGATCTATGCAAACAAATCTAATATACAATGCATGTTGTTAGGTACATTAATAATGTAAGTTCCCACAAAATCAATCCTTCTTTGAACAAGATGGCTTCTGGAACCATCATTCCATACAGGTCAACTTTCAAAGATAAGATATTCTACGTGCGCAACATAGTTTCCAGGAGCTTCGACCTAGAGGGCACAATCCCCCCACTTATTTTTATCAAGGATAAATCTAAGGTTTCACCAATGTGAACTATCATCAGGGAATCCTACTTATTAAATAACCAACATAATTTCATTCCTTCATAGTCCATAGGACAAATCATTGGTATATTGGTATAGCTAATCTCTCAATACGTCAAATATAAGTCTCCTGACCTATTATGATTTTCAGATCATAACACTCTCATGAATATCATTAATTCCAGAAATATGGAACCATATCAAGGGTAATGCATTCAGACCAAATCCAAGGTCATGAAGCTAAAAAGTCCAATACTGTGCAAGTGAGAATGTGCGCATTAACTAAGCAATCAAAATATGTGTACAATGGGTAATATGAACTAATTATCATGATAGTAATGAATTTAAAAGCATTAGGAATCCAAATCAAAATATCACCTGTCCAATGAATGTTAGAAAATCACAAAAACATGTCATAAACACAAATAGATCATAGATTTCAAATTCTAACATCAT
>JAUPMG010172018.1:0-10575 GCA_031762675.1 Pachysandra terminalis
CTCAAAAGAGGCAAAATAAATATCAAAAAATTAACATATAAGGAGGGCTTAAGTAGAATTTGCTTATATAAAGAGTATAGACTGGTATGAGTTAAAAAAATAAAAACAAAAATCAAAGAAAACACGTATTTCGATACGTATCATTGATTAGAGCCATAAACGAGCCGAGCCGATTCGAGTTTTGTCGAGTTTATCTCGGGCAAGTAAACCATGAGAAAGGCTCAGGCTCATTAAAAAAATTTGAAGCTCAGGCTCGGCTCGACTCGGCTCACAAAAGCTCGGTTCAAGCTCATTAAGAAATGAGCTTTTTTTCGGGGTCAAGCTCGGCTCGCGAGCCTAATTATAAAGCTCAAGCTCGGCTCATATGAGTTGAGCCCGAGTTCAAGCCGAGCTAGTTCAACTAGTTGATAGTCCTGTCATTAATGTTGTTATAAAACATGTGTCCGTCCTTATTTGGAATTGAAAAAAAAGTTCATTAGGGGCAAAACAAGAATAAAAAAAATCGAACAGTTCAAAAGTGATAAACATAAAATTTTTTGTTTAAAGGGTAAAAGAAAATAAAAAATGGACAAATCTAAGAAAATATATGAACGAAATAAAGAATTTTTCAAGGGCAAAATAAGGATGATGAAAAGTCGGTCAAACAAAGTAATATGATAATTCTCTCTTTTTATACGATTGATATCTATACCCTTATATAAAAATAACATAGAGGTGTTTCTAAATTGCCCTTTTTTTTTCCATTTTACCCATGCCACCTGCTTTTCTATAATCCATTCTCGATTATATCCTCACAAATTTTTTATTTATTAGGGTTAATATCACTTATACCCCTAACATTTTAGATAAATGCAAAAATATCTTTTAATATGTTTGATATTATATTTATAAATTAGATAGTAGGATTAATACCATTTACACCCCTAAAATTTTAGATAAATGCAAAAACACCCTCTATGTTGTTTGATAGTATACTTACCTCCTCTTTCAGTTAGTAGAGCATGTTAATTTTTATTATTTTGATTATGTCTTAAACGTTATACTTAAAAGATTAAAACCTCAATTATTTTTAGGGCAAAATTACCCTTCACTAATTATATTTACCATAGAAAAAATTCATAGGATTTATAGTTATGTACCATCACATCATTCATTGTAGGGCATTTTAATAGCATGTATATATAACTGGTGGGACCTACATCCACAAAACAAATTTTTTCTAATTTAAGTGGTGTTGAGGTACATACCAAATACCTTGTCTGGATATAAATTTATGTTTCACTGATGTAAGGTCTAATTGATTATGAACTAATATATGTCGTCAACACAGTGCACATGCAGATGTGGCAAGTGGGACTCACTATGAGTAGCCTACCTGTGAGATCTTTTTGAGTGTAAGAAGAATGTCGTTTTTTTTGGGAACCGGGATGTCCAAGCCAGCTTGCGCACCCAACGACTAATCCTTGGGACCCTGAAGTTAACGACCGGGTAAGCCTCCAGTTGCCCCAAGTGAAACGGCCCCCCGCAGAATCGAACCCCAGACCTAATGCTTCATGAGGCACTAGCTGCAATTTTTTTCGAATGTCTCTTCTCTACGTGTATGTTAATGGGACAATTGGATTTGAAGCAATGACTTATGCCTTATCATGAAGTTACTCTACCGTTGAGTTAAAAGTGCCCATTTTCTTCATTTCATAAATTAGCCCACTATATATATATAATAAAAGTAAAAATGAAAGTTTGATGTTTTTTTTTTTAATTTTGTTTACATCAACAATATGATTAAGTCATCTCGTGTTTATACAAAGAACAAGAAAAATAAAATAAAAGCTTAATATTTGTTTCCTTTTATTTACATTGATAATATTATGAAGTCTTGATCCGTTTGGAACATTTTATTTGTATTCAATATTTTATTGATTCAGAGATTAACCACATAATTAGGTTAGAGCCGATCAAATTGATTGGATGATCATATTTCCTTTAGATGATGTGCTGGCGACAAATAGTAACATACATAACCAAATCTTGAAGATGATCTTTGACAATGCATCAGTATTTTGATCTAAAAACAGGCACGTGCACGTGCCCATGACTAGTCCTTATCAAAAGGACAAATACCTTCCTTTATTATCTCCATTCGGAGACCTCCCCTACACTAACGGAACTTAATAAAAATCATCAATTATTACATGTTTAGATTATTTTGCCCTTGTATTTAAATTTACCACACCACCCTCCATCCCCGCCACCACCACTACCACCACCAGCACCATTGGTGGTGGTGGCAGTGGGGATGGAGGGTGGTGTGGTAAATTTAAATACAAGGGCAAAATAGTCTAAAGCATGAAAAACTTGTTGATTTCCGTTAAAGTCCGTTAGTGTAGGGGAGGTCTATGTCCGGATGAAGATAGTAAAAGAGATGTATTTCTCCTTTTGAGAAAAATAGGAGAGGTATATGAGTATTATGCCAAACGTTAAGGGAGGTTTATGGAATTTACCCTTTTTAAAATCCTAAGCAAAGGGTGAACTTGGGGGCCTACCACTTTAACCCGTTTTTACCCGTTAAGGTGGTTGAAGCGATATGCCCTTAGGACACGTGTCAACTTCCTGTAATGTTAACATAAGGTTTCTTGTGATCTGGATCACAAAAGATCCTCATATGTGGCTCTTATGGGTATGCATGCATGTGCGTTATAAAGGGCTTCCGAGTGGGGTTTAGTATCTGTGTCTCCTCTAATGGATCATCTGGGCTTCAGAGTGGGATTTAGTATCTCTAATGGATCATCTATCTTTAAGGAAGAAACTTTGGCGACAAATTTGCAACTGATTTCTCTTTCAACATCACCCAAAGGTAGGGATGCCAATGGATCGGGCCATGTTTAGTCCTAGTCTAGTTCAATCAAAAAAGAAGTAGGTCCTAATCCACCCAAGGCCCGGTCAAGATTCTATCTTGACAATCTCAGTGCAGTTCTATAATTTTTATAAGGTTAGGGTCGAGCTTGAGCCGGTCCTATTTAAAATCGTAAGACCGTAGCCATCTTTCTTTGTATGTTTTGCCTTTCAATCAAAAAAAAAAGTTTGCTTTTGATAATAGCTTAGAATCTTAAAATAAATAAATATAAAGAAACAGCATGTTACAAAAGAAATAATTCTCTAGTTTAAGACACCTTTTAAACAAAGTTTTGACAACTAAATAAGGGATGTATATTTTCAATGTTTGATGAGTAGATAACACTAGTATTCTAATTAATGAATAAAACAATATATTATCCCAATAAACCTAATGATTATGAAAGTAAACTCATCCTTTGATGCAAGCCCATAATATATATGAGTAGCCAAAATAAAACCATAATAATTTAATAAATAAGTGATAGGACCAACCTTTATCGGATTGGGATGAAGAAGTCCTTAATTGATGCAACTCATTGATGAGTAATTCTTTTCAAGACAAGTCTATTGGAAGTTATATCACTAACCCAGCCCAAAATATGATTAATGCTTAAAATTGTGTCCAAACCAGAAAAACATAGGCTCAAGCCGCCTAAAAGTTACTTTGAGCCGAACAGGTCATGGGCCAGCCCGCACAAATTAACAGCCCTACCCTTAGGATCCTCTCATTTCTTTTTAAGGTAGGCGGATCCTCTGTTGTGAGCCCCCGTGATATTGGGCGTGATATGTGAAATACACCGTAATTTTGCCCTCGTAAAATACTTCAGGTGAGGGTAAAATTACCATTTTACCTTCAAGTGTATTTCACATATCACCCCATATCACAGGGCTTCATAACAGAGGATCCGGTCCCTCTTTAAGCAGTCTACCAATGATCACCTTTATAAAAGGGAAAGAATAAATTAATTTTACATTGAAATTAATAATATATATGCAATCTTAAAACAAAATTAAAAGTATAGAAGAATAATTTTTTGAATTTTTTATTTACTTTCATAGTCAAGTAATTCTCTTCATAATGCAAGCTTAATTTAAAGACTTTACAAGGAACTTACATCATATGATCAGCCCATCTCAGAATTCACAACCGAAAAAAAAAAAAAGAAAAGAAAAAAAGAGGCCAGAAAGAACAAATTAAAAAGAGGAAGAACAAATTAAATCATGATTGATCATCAAGGACTAGTTGCATTCTCAGATGATGAACTTAGTAATTCCTCTAAATAATGTTGTCCTAAATCCTCCAATACCAACACATCTTCTTCTATATTAATACTACTAATCTGATCATCATCTCCTCCTTTATATTTCCTACTCATTAATGACTTCCTCCTCATAGAGTTTCTCTTCTTCAGAGCCACCACAGGTGAACACCGATCCTCTTCGCACCCATACTTCATCTCCTCAAGCGACTCGCGGACCCTTTCAATCGGAAAATTGAGGATAGCCATTGAACCTCGCATCAGAAAAGCCGCTTGATCATAAGCCAGCGCTGCCTCTTCTTCGCTACTGAACGTCCCCAACCAAACCCGTACCCCATGTCTAGTTGAGTCTCTTATCTCCGCTGCGAATTTCCCCCATGGCCGCCTTCGGACCCCTCTATAGGACGACTTCTTCTTCTTCATCATCTTAGGCTCCTCTTGTTCCATTGCTTCTTTTGTTGCAATATTATTTGCTGTAATATCAAAGGGGAGCTCATCCCACGAGAATGAATCCGGTAACCGGAATGAAGATTCCGACCACAAATCAAGATTGGAGGACTCAAAGTAGGAAGAATCCATCTATATAATGAAAAGCTGATCTGAGCTTGAAAATTTCTTGTTTGAAAAAACTTTTGGAGGACCAGCCTTTTATGTAGAGATTCAAGGTTGAGAATCTAAGGCTAGAGACAAAGAAACCAAGTACTAGATTTCATTTAACTATCACCCATAGGCCCTAAAGCACTAGCTAGCAAATAAGAGGCTGTCTAAGGCAACTTGGCGTTTGCCACTGCTTTAACTTAATTTTGGGTAAGTAATTTTGTATAAATGACTCAATAAAAGCACTTATACGTAGATACAAGAGAAAATTACCCATAACCCTTACTTTACAAGCTTTTATTATCAAATGGTATAATGACCAAGTCTAATTTCCTCTCAAGTACAGAAATATTTACAAAATTTTCTTTTGGTCCTGCATAAGACATATCAGGTATTTTTGAATTTAAAAAAATTGAAACTACCTATTATACTCACCCATGGTGGTGGTGGTGGTGGAGTGCTTATCCAAAAGTACAAGTTGGGTCAAACGCAGCCGAAGTAATAAATCAACTTCTCCTTGTGGGCGATCTTTGGATAAGAACTTACCTGTTTAACATTACCAAATGCACACGTGACACAAAAAAAATGACATATATATAAAATTACGCTGCGACAAGCAGCTTAAGGCTGCGTTTGGCTTGGCTTCTATAAGTACTTATTGCAGCTTATAGCTTATATAAGCACTTTTAAAAATTAAATGTGTTCAGTAGTGCTTATGGGTAGGTGCTTACCTACCCATAATCACTAGAGGAATGCTACCCATAAGGAGAAGCTACTTAGAGCAACTTCTCCCAAGCTCTTTTGCGTTAAGCTATGTCACGACTTTATTAATATTTTTAAAGTACTTATTTTATCTCTAAACTTTCATAAACACTTAAATAAATGTTATTTTTAAACTTTAATAATATTTTTATAATACCTATTTTACCCCTTAACTTACAAAGCACTTAAATAAATGTATTTACCAAACACTATTTTTTTCAAATAAACAGTTTATTGTTGCTGTGGATAAGTGTTCCTATTGAGCAACTTATCCATTGATTGCTTATCCATAAGCACAAGCTGGGCTAAACGCAGCCTAAAACTCGCAAAAATTTGGCTTAATTGTGCCTTCAGGCAAACAACGGTAGTTATAGATTCAGATAACTTGGTCATTTCATGGCGAAATACAGTCTTCCCTCGTTTGTTGTGGTTTGGTGTTGGCACTTTGTAATAGTCATAATAATATTCAAAAAAAAAAAAAAATGTTTTGTCTAACGATAGACTGATATAATCCTATGGGCTATGGCGTCTCTATAATCTAAATATAAGAACTGTATGGAGGCATGAACCTAATATTTTAATGGTGGGGTAAAGTCGGTCAAGCACTTCCATATTTTATATGCACAAGTTGTGGTCTAATTAATTATTATTAAAAACAACATTATGTACGATTAAATGTTAATAAACAAAATATCTTGCTTAAACAATCTAAACAACTGTTAATGAACATGACCGTAATAGTTTTATATGTATATTCTGATTTTCCAAAAAAATAAAAATAAAAAGGTCCTTTTAATGGGGTCAAACCTTGTTGCACTAGTAACAGTAAGGTTATGGGACCTGAGTGAAGATCTTCTGTGCACTAGTGCACAAGAGATCCTCTTGTGCTGTGAAACAACCTTGAGGACAAAATTATGAGTTTCTTTCCGCCTGGATTGTTTTATGAGAGCAAAATTATAATTGTATCCTCGAAGTTGTTTCATAGCACATGAGGGTCTCCAGCGCACAGAAGATCTTCACAATATCAAATTCAAATTATGAATACAAAATTATGGCTGCTTGAAGTTAGAATGCACATTTTGACCGTCGCCGTTATTGAATATCAAAAAAAATGTTCAACCTTTACTCATATCCTATAAAGGTCTTATAAGACGAATTTGATTGGGGTGGTTTTGGCCTATGCATAAAGAATGCAAACTTCACATCATTTGTTTGATTTAAGTTAGGCTTAAGCTAAGGTTCGGATGTCCTACCAAAAAAAAAAAAAAAGTAAAAAAGGCTAAGGTTCAGATGTATCTCTATGTATCTTAAAGTCATGTGAAAAACACGAAGGACTATAGCTAGGTGAGTAGCCTCTAGGCTCGCCTTTTTGAAACTTCTTATCGTTCATAATAAATGCAATTTGCATGAAGCATGCCCCATCCTAGCTAGGATATTCATCAGAATATTCCTCATTTATTTGGCCAGATATAATCTCTCATTAGACAAACATAAGCTGTTGGCATTATCTTTCGGATACATATATATATATATCTCTGCTCGATTTTTATGAGATTATACATCTATATTATAAGTTTCATATATTATATTATTACATAATAATAATCATCAATTAAAATATTAATGTATTTGTACTAGGTTAAGTTTTTTTTTTTGCTAACCGAATTACTGGTTGAGCTTTTTCTGAGTCAAGTTTTTATGAGCCGAATTTGAACCTAAAATATTTTAACAAGCTTGAGCCCAAAACTTTTAATGAACCTGATCCAAACTTGAACCTTGTTCAAAGTTTACGAGCCTGAGCCAAATTGGACAAAGCTTAGTTCAGGTTCGCTTGTTTACATCCCTAAGAATTGGGTTACAACTTTATGCAAACCGGATTCTATATGACATTACATACGCTAGGGATGTACAAATGGGTTGGCCTGCGTGTGCTGGCTTGACTTGATTTGATCCCCTGTCCAAGCATGGCATGCGACAATTTGTGCCAGGCACGGCACGATAGTCCTTATAGTACCGTGTTGGGAATGGGGTCGGCACTGCCTAGGGGCGATTAGGTATGAGTCCGATTGGGTATTTAGCCAAATTATAGACCAAGGATGAAGCCTGGCCCAGCATGAACCTTATCGTGCCGGGCCGGCATGAAAGACCCATTTGTAAATCCCTAGATTTAGTAGGCTGGGCGTGACCTGAGCTCAATTTTAGGATTAAAGACTAGAAGCCTAGAACCCTTGAGTTTCAAGGCTCCGTGGCTCCGCTATCTAAACCCATACCCAGGAAAAAAAATTAAGGGCTGGGTTTGGGCTAAGTTTAGGTTTTGATCAGTTTCAATTCTATTTTTGTATAGATCAGGATGGATTGGGTTAAGTTAAGGACCCTATGCCTGGCACGGTACATGGCCCATGGTGCAGTCAGGATGTGCCCATGAACTTGTCCAAAGCAAGGTATAATGTCTCGGGATTGTGGACCGGACTGTCCTTTGTGGATTCGGTACAAAAAGTGGACCGCCTATTTTTTTTTAAATAAACTTTTTTTTTTTGAATAGGTTGGATCAATCGTCAGACTAATAGTAATGGTTGGGACCAATTGATATTGGACCAGTCTAGATCGATATTGATATGAACTGTCTAATTTATAAATTTAAAAAAAAATTCTAAAAAACATTGGATTGTTTGTACATATCACTGGAATGTACTGGAATGGTTGTATTGATTGGTCGGTACTGGTATTGATTGTACTGATCCAATTCAAAGCTTTATGATACAACAATTATATCGTGGATTGGGATCGGATTGGTTTTGGTCGATTTTGGTATGGACGGGATCAGTCCGATAGTTGAAACCTTGTTCCAATGGCTGTTAAAAAAATAAAAAATAAATACATAAATAAATAAATAAATCTTAAGAAGGTCAAAAAGTCTGACTAGGAACCTACAAAGCAAAGCCAAATTCATTTAAGAATCATGACACCCAATTACTTCGGATGAGTGACGACTGGCGGTTATTTACCTGGTACAAATAATTTAAATATAGTTTATTTCTAAATATATTTTTATTGGGTGACTATTGTGGAACACATTTTCATTTTTTTGCACACCAAATAAATGTGATATTATCCTCGTTTGATGTGAGTCGTTCACTGATAAAAAATAAAAAATAAAAAATAGGTTCAAATGTGGCAGGTCAAGCTGTGGAAAAAATAAAAAAGTTTAGTAACATTACCCACTGCTCTTTTATTCCATCAATTGAAAATACAGAAAAACTTTAGATAGAGCACCTAGTTGTTTGAAAGAGTATAGGATGTTTTCGTCATTTCACTGAAATATTAATTTAAGATTTCTGTCACTTTGACAAATTGCTACTCAAAAGACTGCTCAAATGGTGGAAATATATATACATATTTTTTTTCCAACATTGAGCCCCTCTCAAGCTTACATGTCATCAATGTGCCCCTTAGTGATTGGCTGATTGGTCTTAAAGGCACAAAAATTCTGCCTTATCATAGCAGAGAAATATCATTTGATAAAAGTTAGTACATGCACTTAGACCCACAGTGCAATAAATAACATATCGTAAACAAGGGACCATTCCATGCACCAAGTACTATATAGTTTCTTTTCTACGTAAAGTCCCAAAGAAGAAGCCAAAGCTAAAGTACTACTTCACTGTTTCTTTTTCTCCTCATACTGAAGAAGCTCTTCTAATAATTTATCGTCCAAACACTGGAACTCAAAAACATGTTTCTCATTCACAGTACTTGAACTACCTGATGAAGACGATGAAGAGATAACAAGAGAGGAGGAGGAAGAGGCAGAAGGACTTGCCGAATAGTATTCATCAGGGAAGTTAAGTATGGCCGATGAACCCCTCATTGCATAGGCGGCTCGGTCGTAAGCTCGCGCCGCCTCCTCGGCCGTGTTAAATGTCCCTAGCCATAACCGTGCACCGTGCCTAGTCGAGTCTCGAATCTCCGCAGCAAACTTCCCCCATGGTCTCCTCCTTACGCCTCTGTATCGAACCATACTCTGTTCTTCCTTCTTTTCCTCCATGTTAGGATAAGAGGAGTTAAGTTAACCCTCTCAGTTCCGTGGCATTTAAATTGGGGTTGAAAAGCTTCAGGTTGATTGGAAAGGAAGGGTCAGGATGAGTCTAGGTGGATGATATAATGGAGGGAAATTCTTGACACGTGATAAAGATGGAGACGGGTTTGGATGCAGTGTACGTGGATGGTCAAGGCGATGGCTTTGGATAACAGCTCACTTTTTGAGGTTCTCTTGGGGCATTTGATAAAGGTTTTTAAAAAAAGTGTTGAGGTTAGATTCATCCACGTGCGAGATTCTCTCTCTAACCACTCGTTTGTCAGTTAGGTCCTGAGGTTATGTGGCTTACACTTCTGCAAATTCATTATATTCTTTTGTAATTAGTTCCCATTTTTTAACACGTGTCATTTTATGGTTTAAGGATAATAAAATAGTTTAACGTGGATCCGTAATCTATGGTTGAGATTTGATTTTTTGCTGACGGTAGTGGTTCCATGTTTGCTTACGTAAGATTAAAAACATCTGAACAAGTAGCTGCTGATTGCTACCCTATTGTATAGGGTGGAGGTGAACCTATCACGTGCTCTTCCTTTTCTTTCTCTCTCTCTTCGCATACATTCATATTATTTTGAGTAAATAATATTTTCACTCTGTGAGGTTTGTATAACTTGCACTTAGACTCTCATGAGGTTTTTGGGACTACATTGAGCCCCTTTAAAACTCAAGGGGATCAAGAATGGATTGATTTACCCCTCATACAAATATAAATTACTCATCTCAAATCCACCACCACCACCCCCACTATTACCCCCACCCCACCACTGATGGGGTGGTGGTGGTGGTGATGGGAGGTGGGGTTGTGGTGGGTGGTAATGGTGCAGGTACGAGTGGTGGATTTGAAAAGAGTAATTTTATATTTTATTAGGGATAAATTGTTGGATATGTCTCAAATTATGGGCCTTATTATCGGCTTTTCAAAGTTGGGCTTATCTAACAATGCTTTTGTTGTATTCATGTTTTGTCTTA
>JAUPMG010172029.1:0-10575 GCA_031762675.1 Pachysandra terminalis
TAGCCACCTAATGTCAATTCAAGTAGTTAGAGTCTCAACTCTAAACATACGGTTCAGTTCATGGGTTACTTGGAAAGTTCAGAACCCAATCCCTGGACAACCAACATATGCTTCATTCTAACCTCCCAAATTCAACCTAGAACGTAGTCCAGTCTCTATTCTACTATTCTACTTAGGGTGTAAAATCCTAACCTTTGGACAAGAATGAGAGCACAACAGTATCTATGGCCCTCAGCCAACATATCACAACCATACTAGGCATACAGCCCCCAAAATCAAGCTCTCAGCCTCACACATAGGTCATAACCATCATACTCCAAAGCCTTACATGCTTGGTATATGGCTACATCCTAGGCCCATGGCCCACACAACTCATCCCAGACCCCCAATGGGTCCCACATGGCTCCCCAAACCCTCAAGATCTCCTAGACAACACGTGCCAAGCCATACAGAATCAAAACAACCGAATCTGGAAAACCTGCACATCTGTGATCGATCGACATCGCCTGGAGATCGATCACAGTGCGCTCGATCGCAACCCATGGTGATCGATCGCAGCGCACACGCTTGCAACCCACGGCGATCGATCGCATTCGACCCAAAAACACAGAAACCTGCAGTTCTTTAATTGTTCATCGTTTTTCTCACATTCAAATCATCCGAAATCAAATCTAAAATATTCCATAACTTAAATACATCATTCATAACGCCAAAACGTTCATCAAAGCATTAGAATCATATAAATCAAATCAAAACATAGATCTACACATGAAATTCAACTATTAGCACATACATGGAATTTTACCAGAAAACTCTTCTTATTATAATTATTTAGTCATACTAAACATTATGGAATCATCCCAAAGAACCCAGATAATCTACTTACCTTGTTGTTAAGTTATAGATCTCCAAAACAAATCCAAAACCTTCTAAAATCCCTTATGTTGCAGTTGAATCTGGAAGAACACCAATGCAAAGCCTTAGCCTTCCTTCTTCTTCTTACTTCTTTCTTCACAAGATTCAAAAGATGAAACCCTAGCCTCCTTGTCCAGAAAACATTCCAGCCCCTTGTTGCTTAGAGAATTAGGGTTTTTGAAACCCTAATCTCACTTAAGTATTATTTTTTAGATTTCTATTAGTCCTCTATGTTTATTAAATTGATTATTGGTCTCGTCCTAACCAATGTTAATTACCCTTAAGTCCTTCATCCTAATCATATTAATTTATTAATCCTAATTGCTTTTTCTTAAATAAATAACTAGAATTTAAAATTAACTTAAATTAAATAGGACTAATTCCCTTAAGGATACAGGTCATTACAAAGACAAGGGCCAACCGTTGTCCAACTCAAATTCAAATACTAAAATAACAAAAGTCTAGTACATAAAAAGGCATGATCAACAGGGAGTGGAGGTGCAACACCGTAATGAAACAAGGCAGGGGTATAGCTATCATCAGTCCGCTGGAGGTAGTGCTGGAGGCATGCTCGCAAGAGGCGCGGCATCAGATACTATTCCGCAACCAAAAGTCTCATGTACGAACCGGAGGGTGGTATCTACCGATCTCTGCAATCTGGACATCTGCCTCCGTGTCCGACGGTGCTCATCTGCAACTACAGCTCTCGTCCTCAAGTGTGCTCGATAATTCGCTTTCTCCATGGCTATAAGTCTTGCCCCGATCGCATGTCCGCGTCTAGGGACATAGTCGAGTACTGGTGCAGCGGAGGTGGATGTTCGATGTGGTTGATCAGCCTGCTCCTGTGGCGACTCGTGCTCAGCCTCTTGAGGCTGCTGCTTCTGCTGCTGTGTCTTGTCCTGTGGCTGTTTTTGCTGCTATGGAAGCTCGTGTGCATACCGAGGAAGCTTCATCAAAGAGAGGTTGGTGAAGGTGAAAGACCTCTCGAGTAAGACTTTGTTAGGCTGGCTTGGCTCGATACCCCACGCTTTGGCAGCAGCGCACATTAGGCAAGGAAAAGGTAGGTTAATTTTCCAGGTGAGACGGTAGTACTTGATAATGTGGCTGATCACAAGAGATGGAAGGCAGAGACGCTGACCGGTCACCACCATATAAAGCAATTGCACCATGAAAGGAGTAAGTTCGCTAGTGTTACCAGTGCGAGGGTATACACTACGAAGGAAGATCGCATGAAAAATGCGACAAGGAGCACAAAGTTTGGTGGCAGGTAGAGCATTGCTATTCTTCCATGCTGCAATGTAGCCACACAGAGTAGTAGTCACGTCTGCTCAATCAGAAAAAGGGAGGTCTGGAACGGTGTTAAGCACGTTGTTCATAGGAACCTGCATGAGAGAAGAAACAAGCTGGAGGTTGAACACTCATGTTCCTCTGGGTGTGACGAAAGTAATGGAGAAAGTCTCTAGGTTTGGCACAGAAATGTACCCGTACATGTCCCTGGTGAGGGTCTCGTACGCCTGACCACCCCAAGTCAGGATAGATTCCCATCCTATGGCACTCTACATGTAAGGCTATGGTGGATCTTTCTATGAGGAAATTCATGTAGGAGAACTCCAAGACAACCGCATGGGGTTCAGGTTCAGGTTCGGGCTCGGATGGAGTCTCCACATCCTCCACCTCATAGGGATCAGGAGAGGGTTCTCTCCTAGAGGTAGATCCTCTAGTAGATTTGGAATTTTTGAAAATTTTCTTACTCTTTTGAGCTCTAGGCATCATGGTTTTAGGGTTTAGAGAAAAAAGAAACCTACGGTTTGAGATTTTTACCAAGTAACGAAAAAGAAAGAGAGTGAATGGATTTACCTTGATTAGAATAGCTCTTGGAGGCTTTGATTTTGTAGTGGAATGGAGTGAAAAATACTTGGAGGAAGGAGTTAAGATAAAATGAAGAGAATAAATGAATAAAAGAGGTCAAAAGTACTTTAAATGGACCTCGGTTAGGGATACGGCCTGACATTCAGTGAGCCTAAACGTCCGCCGAACAGGTCGCCGAAGCTAACCTGGTGTCCAATTTGAGAAATTTCAAAGCACAAATTTTTATCATAATTTTAGAATCTATTTTATCACATCAAATCAGTCCAAACATGAAAACCATAGGAAAATTAAATCGGATGCGGTTCCTGGTCCGGGTCAGATATGAATAGTACCTGACCAAACTCTAACCCAATAACTAATTAATTTACAAAAATAGTAATAATATAAAGGTAGTTGGTGAAAGGTCAATAATTCATAATTATTGACCTTTGTATTTGAATAATACGGTCCAATTTCTGTAATCGTCAAATTCCTCCGCCTAATGCATTTGCAACTACATTGGCCTTAAAATTTGAAAATTTATCAGAATTGGCTTTCCAAGTAATTTTAAGTTAATTCATACAACAATCATAAGTCTTAGATCATCATATCCAAGTGAACACAACGATCCAACACTTAGCAGAGACTTCACCTTAGTAGTCACTGCTGTAGAATTCTAAGGAATAGTAGGCTAGTTATCCATGATCGTTCATCCGACGTACTAGCTAAGGTGCACAACCAACAATCATACATCCCTCACAACTCACATCCACTATATTTATTTCCCTTTAACCCCACTTAACCTATCTGGAGGTTGACCTATAAGGTCCTAACCAGAAATCCTATGTGAAGTCCTAATCTAGTTACTTCAGTCTTAGAAGAACTTATGCTCTGATACCATTTTTGTCATGAACCAACACAAAAATTTAGAATTTTTGGATTTAGTTGCGACCTTACCCCATATCGCTATGGAGGTGGATCAACAAACACAAGCGGAAGATTAAACGGTTCTAGTAAGATATAAGTAACTATTAGAGATATGCTAAACTAGCAAGGTCAAATGAAGTAAAATCTACTTCTAAGTTATACCGAGTATTCTAGAAGAGTACGCTACCCAAACCAAGTCTTCTTGTGTCGCGAATATCTCCTGAACCTGAAATATTAAACAACATCCATAAGCCGGAAGCCCGGATGAGTAAACCTTCGATGAAGGGCATTCACTCATGTTCCAATATTTGAGAAAAGTGCAGACGTGTACAATTGTGTAATAACCATAATATGTGCAAGTAGTGTACAGTTGTGATATGCAATAATAATAATTCTCTCCCATCCTCGTAGAGTATTACACAGTGGTCTGTGATCCTACAGCTACATGCATAGATTTTAAGTATGAGAATTAGGCCAAGTGTTTCATACAAGTGGCTCTGACAATAATATCAACACAAAATATGCAATGCAAGAGAAATGTTCTGCTGTCTCAGATATGAAATATCATATGATCCCACGTGATCTCGATCTCTATCCGGGGTGTCCCAACAACCTGAATGCACCCCAAGATCTCCCAGCAACCTAAATGCATCCCCCGTATTAACGGACTAAGGGATAGGACCATTCTAGGGATATCGTGCAGTTTTAAGGGTTTTCAACCTACGAGGTTCAATTCCCTCTCTTATTTTTTATCACGGGCCATTCAGCCAAGACTTCCAGCCACCTGCGGTATCCCTCAGGGATTCATACATCTTCACAACCCAATAGAAGGTATATATATATATATATATGGCCTAGCTGACTCCCAAGCTTACACCAACGTGCGGATCCTTGGGCAACATCATTCCGCAAGACTGATGAGGTTCCCTATGTGGGTTCACTCTCTGCTTGGGTCCAATCATAGGGTCCTCTTGTAGAACTAAATGGTTATCAAGTCAACATCTCAGATGTCAGTCTAAACCCATGGTGTCATAAGGGGTATTAGACCAGGCTATCACAGCCGGAAAGTCCATATCCAACCTTCAATTCAAATCCTTATTAAATGCAACAGCCAAGATTTCATAGGCATATATTCAAACATTCAATCAAATACGCACAGTCCCATCACTAACTTACTAAGAAAGATAACGCACATAACATAATTTACTATGCACTATAGGGCATACAATCTAACTAACTACCTAATATAAAACATATAACCTAACTTACTATATATATATATATATATAACAGATCTACTACTACTTACATACTTTTTTAAATACTATTAACAGGAAACTAAATGTAATACATTTCCACATTTAATAAATAAGGCAAGTTGGGCATACCGGCACCAATTCCTCATCAACACTATCCATTTGTATCCATCCACATGATGTAATTCATCATATAATTACATGAGAGGCATCCGAGTGCCTAAACCAGTTTAATTTCCACAATATAGTTATCAAGGCATCTCATTATGCCTAAACTCACAATTTAATAAGTAAATGAAGCATTGTATCATCCAATTACATCTCAACATGTGTATTATGATAGTACTAAGCTAATAAAAAGGTTTTGGGGTCATGCTTACCCATTTTCCCGAAATCTCCTATTACTTTGCCAAATTAAGAAGTATAGATTTTTGGGTTGAGGGGTTTGATTTTACACGAGAGGTCTAACTGACCCGGAAATAGGCTAGGCACGTGTAATTAGTCAAGATACGCGTGCTTCCGTTGGAATCACTCCATTTGGACCTGTGGAGTGGTTCAGCGGGGTCATCGGTGACCTTTCGGCGCGCCTAAATAGGCTAAAGTGTGCCAAATGAGGTGGCACTTTGGGTTTGGTTCAAAAGAGTCTCGATTGACGAGAAGTCAAATTTGTTTGGTCACTTTTTATTTCAGCGACCACTTAGGCTCGCCAAAGGAGGCTTCGGTGACCTATTCGGTGTGCCTAAATTCCTTTGGCGACAATTCCCGAGGACCATATATGGCTTCTGAGATTCGGTGAGCTCTTCAGTACGCCGAAGCTCGAGAAAGGTCCGTTGTGGCTGAAATTTCACTTGGAGCTTGGTTTTGCTCCCAGTAGGGTTCGATTGTGGTCTAACTTCAATATCATTTGGTCTATGGTAGAGATTTGGGATTTTCCCCCTTTTTCTCTTCACCCAGGGTTGGGTTTTTCCACATGCATGGTCAAATGAGATGGTCTGGTGTGTAGGGTTCCACATACATCAAATAAAATGGTCTAAATCTCTAGGAGAAGGTGGGTATGAGGCAAGCAACCCTTCTTCTAGGGCAAAATACTAAAACACAACTGAATGATACAATCAAGGGAGGTTACTCAACTTAGGGTCTAGCCGTGTGGGTCGAGGTTGATTCGCAATGCATTCCAGAACTTGGATGACCATCCTTGAGCTCCAAATCCCATTCATTGCTCCAAAATCCCAAGAGAAGAAGAAGAGAAGGAAAAAATGTGTTTTATGAGCTAATTGCTTTATTTATAATCAATCTATGAATAGTGTCAGCACTTAAGGGCAAAATGAGGTTTTTGGCTCTATATTTTCCGACTTACCATCTATGCGGGCTCTATTAGAGAGCTTTTGTATCTGAGTCAGAGGTGGATCTCGAAAATCTATGGTTGTGATTAATTTATTTATTAAATTAATTAAATCTTAATTAATCTCTAATTTATCCAGCTGGCCTTTCAGATTGGTTACCTAAATTAATTAACTTTCTTAATTAGCCTAACTTTCAGAGGTCAGGGATCTAATGGGCATAAACCTAGACTGTTAGTGGACCTAGTTTAATTATTTTAAATTAAGCGTAGTTTCTAATCAAATTTAATTAGGGTTAATGGTTTAGGTCCTTACACCTGATTAAGCTTGTAAATTCTATAATTGAATCATCACAGACATTAGGGTTGCGTGAAATCTAGCTTGATTAAATTTCGGGGACGAAATTCCTTAAAGGGCGGGAGATTGTAGTCACCCTAACCTAGTAACTAACTATTTAAATTATACCTAAGATTTATTAAATTGATTTAATAAGCATGACCTGGAAACACACCTATATACATACACATATAGAAACTCCGACTAGTCTATCCGAGAATAGTCATAAGTGATTACGATAACTCCCTTTTTTATAAGTTCGATGGAAATGAGAATTTATTTAATTAAGATTAGATTGGTTGGGATTTAGATTAGACATGTAAGTCGATAATTGAGATCAAGGATTGATTAGTAGTTCGCCTTTTAGTTCGGATTAATTGAATTTAAGTTAAGAAGTTAAAGAAGGATTTCAAATTAATTAGATTAATTGACGACTTAATTTGAATGAAAGTTATATTGTTTATAAATTTATTTGATGTAAGGGTGAAATGGTAATTAAAATTTAGGTCCAGGGATCATGGTGTAATTAAAATATTGTGGAGTAAAATCTATGATTTTACCATTTAATCTTAAATTTGAATGCACAACTGTGTGTTGAATTGGTCTTGTAGTCGTGGCTGAAATGTGGGGGAGAGAGAGGAGAGAAGTTAGGGAGTGGCTCCCTATACCTCTCACTACCTACGTAAGAAGTGATAGATTGATTTTGGCTGTGCTTGAAAGAAGAAAAGAGAAGAAGAACTGAGAGAGAGTACAACTTAAAGAAGAAGACTGAGTCTAGCCAAATTTAGAGCAGAAAGAAGGAGAGAAGGAAGTGTGGAACTGAACCAGATTCCAATTAGCAAATTTTAATATCAGATTTAAGCTAAGTAGATTATCCTGTATGACTTTTGTGGTGATATGTGAATCAATTCTGTTTTCCATGATTAACATTATTTCAGAAAAATGCATGTTTATTCTTCAACTAATTAGGGATTGTCGTGGTTTGTCTCTGTGTTTTCTATGCGTCGCATTCATGGATTTTCGTATTTAAATGTTGCTTGTAAAATTAGGATTCGTTAGATGTGAAATTGGTTGTGAAAACGACTGTTAAAAACCTAGAAAATAGAAGTTCGAAACCCTTCGGTATACCGACCAGGGTACCTACTGAGTGGCTTTTCACATGTAAATTGGACGTTCGATAGGTGTCGGTACACTAACGAACCTACCGATAGAGGACTATACCTTGTTGGACCTTGTTAGTCGGTAGGCATCGGTACGCCGAAGGGCCTACCGACAGGGGACTACTGTAGCTTATCGGTAGGCTTCGGTACATTGACAGACCTACCGATGGAAGACTATACGTTGTTAGATCATGTCAGTCGGTAAGCATCGGTACACTGGTGAGCCTGCCAACAAGGGACCACTGTTACTGGTCGGTAGGCGTCAGTACACCGACAGGCTTACCGACAGTATATGAGATTACGGATATGTGTTGATCAGTAAGCGTCGATACATCAACGGGCCTACCGATGGAATTGGTTTTGGACAGAACTGACTGTTCTAAGTGATTTTCTTGGGAGAATTTAAGGGTTTGGATGTCAGTAATTGTTCGGGAATAATTGTGCGAATGGCATGTGCTAACGTACTGAACACACTCCTTAGATGTGTCTCCAGTTTGGAGACTATTCGCGGAATCCAAATTATTGATTGATTGATTATATGTCTTTAGGACGTGAATGATGGAATCCAACTGATTATCAGCGTGTATGGGCACGAGGATAGTTTTCGAGGGACACTATTGTTCGGGTCCTATGGAAATTGATGCATGCATACTATGTTTATGTGAAATGTTAAGTGTGCCTGGGAGGTGGAAATAAGAGGATGTCTAGACCCGTAGGTTGCAAGGCCTACGAAATAAGTTATGGATCATAGTTGATTCATAAGGTTGACTGGACTGTGAGTATTGTATACTCATTAAATCAGTATATGGTTAACTTCAAACCATGGGTTAGCGCCTGGATCGATGATGGGGCTGCCAGTTGTTCCTGGGACACAGGTCCCGAAACCTTTTTGATGCTGCAATGAGGGACACCTAATGTAACACGTAAGCGTAGACATCTTCATTGCATTGAATTCTTTGTTTGAGCAACCAATAGGGCATCTGATTGAAATACACGCATCATACTCTTATCTTATTAAATTGTCATACACTTTCCTTGTATTTTATGTTGTTTAATCGGTTGTTTTGGTATAATGTGCAATGATGAGGGTTGTTGACAGGATCTTGCTTACTGGGCATTCCAAGCTCACATAACTTTTATGTTGCAGGTTGAGCTAGATGCATGGAGGTCGACCACCTTGATTAAAAGATTTTGATGTTGAGTGTATTTATCCATTATTGTTGATGAATTGGATCTTGTTGAATTTCTTATTAAGATTTTGTATTAAGGCTCTTATGAAGCCAATGTTGAGTTTTTATTCATTGAGTTTATGTAAAAATTTATTAGCTTCCATGTACTCTGATTATGTAATTCAATTGAGATAGTTTATCTCATGCCTTAGTTGTGATATGGAAATCCGCGGTCTAGAAATGGATCCCGAAGGTCTCGCCTCAAGATTCGTGCCATCTTGCCCAGGGATCCGTGTTACAGGATCTGGGGCGTGACAGCATATGCAATAACATAATAATGTGCAATGTGTAAGTGAATGCAATGCAATGTGAATGCTGGTCCAATTATTAATGAATGCAATGCATGCTAATGCAACAATGAAAGGGGCAATCACAAAGTGTGATTCATGCAAGTACATATGCTGCGCAATCATGCATGTTGTTCAGTATTCGAGTAATATAAGCCCCACACTAAACCAATCAATTACTGAGCAAGATTTCGTAGTGAACCATCCCCCATATTCGGGCTACTCAAGTAAGATATTCTATGTGCGCATCATAGTTTTAAGGGCCTTCGACCAAGTGGGCAAAATTCCCCCCTTATTGTCATGAGCCGAATTCCAAGTATGCTTCACGAACACATAAGCAAAGACCAAGGATTCTAGGCATAACTCTCACCCCCTTCTCCAAACACACAACCCAAGGGGGTGGCAACCTCTAACAATAAAAAAGTAGATCCACACTAAAATCAGAGAATCAACGGTGGAAACAAGATAAATATAAAGATGTTTTAAAACGATACAAGGTTAAATACATCAAAATAGACTATAAATAAAAATGGCTAAAGACACAGCCAAACCAAAAGAGTACAACAACTCTAGCAAAAGTACACAGAGTCCAAAAATAGCAGGTACGCAGAAGAAATCCTTGTCTTCTCGTCACCACCTCCCAAACATCCAAGTATCAGCCACAATGTCTCTAACTATGTCACCTAAAGTGTTGGAAGCCAAAAGTATTGAGCTACGTGCTCAGCAAGTACAATGTACTAACTAAGATTCACACACTCAAATGCATGTCCATGAATGCATGCCATGCCATGAATAAATGCAATGGTTTGTTCATTAGATGCAATGACATGAACAAGTAAACTACTGGCCCATTATGATGGCCATTACAATCACTTGAATGCAATGAATGAGATTGGGTATTGTGGTGCTGGATGTCCACATGATCCCACTATGCCAACATGCATCACTACCACGGAATACATGAACCACAGAGGGTGAAGGCCGACAGTGGATCCTGTGTATACAGCACAGTCACAGGGAGTCGCAACTCTTGGAGAGAACACTTCCTCTACCGGGATCAGGAGCCAAACAACCTCTATCACAAGGGTGGTTCCGAGGGCATCATCTTCGTGAACCTCCCTCCATGGCACATTACCGAACTCCACACATGCCAATCAGATTACTCTCTATATATACCATACCATATATAGCTGTCCTCGAGCTCTTGGGGTAGCTAATCCCTCACCCATAAATCAATATTTGATTTATACATATATATATATATATATATATATATA
>JAUPMG010172040.1:0-10575 GCA_031762675.1 Pachysandra terminalis
GAAGATCTCTAAACTTTAGAAACAGAACACCACGGTTTTAAGGAATGGAATTTATGAAAACCAGCTTTCCAATAACAGATTAACTTTGCCAAAATAAAACAAATAATGCCAAAACATAGAACCATGAAACATGAGTTCTAACATTCACGTGTACTCTCAACCAATCCCAAGGTCCTAGAAGCTTATTTGGAGACTGTCATTTCTCCACGTGTACTCTCAACCAATCCCAAGGTCCTAGAAGCTTATTTGGAGACTGTCACTTCTCCACGTGTACTCTCAACTAATCCCAAGGCCCCGTTTGACGTAGCTTCCTAAGGGATAGGAACTCCTTCTTATACTTGAAAGGGTTTCCTACCCAATACTTGGGTGTTTGGTGATATTTCTGAAAGCTGCTTTGGATGGAAGCGTTTTTTTTTTAGAAACATTTTGGTAAAGCAAATGCGGGATTGTTTCTAAAAACTTTATTTGCAGGAAGTAATTTGTCATTATTCTAAATTTAAGTGGAACTTTTATAATGATAAAATTATCCTTTTATTTTCATTACACATTGTCGAGACAAAATTTCGTGTATTTTATTTAACACAAAATCTAATGATAAATTACAAGATAGTAATTTATTAATAAAAGGAAAGAGATTTGACTCTCTTAATGGTGCACGATCACGTGAGCATCTTCTGATTAACGAGTGCTTTGATGAAGACGAGAGCCAGATGGCGTAATTCTCAAACTTTAGAATGTGTGTAGGTGTCTTTCACTCCGTGCTTTACGTGTAATCGGTTATGAATATATTCTCATTAAGAAGAACCTTTGTGATAGTACCTAACAATTTTAATCAATTGTTTTGATTTGAAGCCCTTTTTAGCAAAGTCCTTCACATTGAAACCCTTATATTTATAAAAAAGCTATGCGAAACAGGTCCCAAATCACATACCAAGTTTCAGTCTCAGCTCATTTGTCAAGTTTATAAAAGACTTGCATAAAACTAACTTCTTTCTTTGAAAAAATTTTAAGAAACATTAAAAAAATTAAATAATAATTAATACCTAATGTGTAAGTATTATTGCGGGCTATACATCTTCCATAATTGTTCATATAGCTAATTCAATTGGTCCCGTGAAATGGACGGTCTAGATTTTATCATTCTCACACCTAGAAAAAGATCTTGCTGATGAGGCAGACGAGAATACCTTTTACCATTATTTCATGAGAGAGAAAAAAAGTCTGTGCGTGATAGTTGTCAATTCCATCTCGAAGCCTTTTCAGTTTCGACAGCACCGTGTCCGGTTCAGACGCACACAAGATCCCCTGCTTACGCCTCATACACAGTTCTCTACTGTCGGGAAAAGACTAAGATACGTATTAGTGTAACTTAATAAAGTATGGCTGTCATGCTGTTCATACCTGATGATGTCAGATATACAAGGCAAACAAAAAGGAACTTGGATTATATATATTAAATTAATCTCTCCCTAGAGAAAGATGAGGTGATAACAAAAGGTTTTAGGTTGATGATGGCTTAAAGCAGGACATGCTTATTAGGTAAATTCTAGAACCAAATGTACGGCATAGCTTGTGCACGTAAAGTGATTGGCTGCTGCGGGTGGGTCCCACCTTTTTGGGCTGGGCTGATTAGATTTTAAGCAAAGACTGGGCTTATTTGGGCCTATCTTAACCTTGGGTAGGCATGTAAATGGGCCGGCCCCAGCAAGGCCCGCAACCATTTTAGAGCGGACCCATCGTGCTTAGGGCCGACACAGCCCGCATGGACCGTGTTGTGCAGTGCCCATTTTGGGATACCCTAGCCCAACACGACATGGGGCCCATCGCACAAGCTAGGGCATGTTGGGTAGGGCCGCGTGCCGAGCCTAGTTTGACAAGCATAAAGTGTATAAAAAATTTAAAAATATAAAAACTTATTAAAAATATTAATTTAAGCTTATAATAATAAAAAATATAAATTTAAACTTATAAAACTTGTAAAAGCTTACAAGTTATTTTAACAACTTATAATAAGATTAGTCGAAATCTATCCAAACCGGTTGTTATTGGGCAAAAACGACTAGTTTTGTTTGGAATCCGGCCATACTAGCCGGATTGGGCTAGCCGGGCTGGCGTGAGCCATACACAGGCCATGCATGCTGGCCACAAGGCTGTGTCGGGCCCTTAGTGAGCAAGGTGCATTGGGCTACAACCCTAGGCCCAACACGATACAACCCAGACACGGCTCAACCGGGCGGTATTCAACCGGTCCGTTGGAGGCCCGGGTCATTTAGCATTTGCATCGCTAACGTTGAGCTTGGCCGTATTCAATCAGACTGGTGGCGACCCGGCCCATCTAACCTTGGGCTTGGCATAGTAGGACCCAGATCTCAATTCGCTTGCGCCAAATGCACAGCGTTTCTTTTGGGGACGGGATCCGCTCCCTTTGTGGGTTTTGTGGAAATTTACAGAGCGGGTGTTTGAGTACATCGAAAATTCCATATTTCACAGACAGAGAGAGAGAGGGAGAGAGAGAGAGAGAGTGTGTGTTTATACGGAGATTGGCGAGGCCATTGCTGGCGAAGGTGAAGGAGACGACGGGGATCGTAGGCCATTGCTGGCGAAGGTGAAGGAGAATACGGGGATCGTAGGGCTGGATGTGGTGCCAAACGCGAAGGCAGGTGTTTGAGTAGATCATCGAAAATTCCATATTTCGCAGAGAGAGAGAGAGAGAGAATGTTTATGCGGAGATTGGCGAGGCCATTGCTGGCGAAGGTGAAGGAGACGACATGGATCGTAGGCCATTGCTGGCGAAGGTGAAGGAGAATACGGGGATCGTAGGGCTGGATGTGGTGCTAAACGCGATCACTCTATACAGCAAAATCCTAAAGGAGATCCAAACCGTTCCGGAAGACGAGGGCTACCGGAAGGCGGTGGAGAGCTTCACACGGCATCGCCTCAAGGTTTGCCATGAGGAGGAGGACTGGGAGCAGATCGAGAAGCGCGTTGGATGTGGTCAGGTTGAGGAGCTCATCGAAGAAGCGCAGGACGAGCTCAAGCTCATCGCTAAGATGATCGGTCCGTACTGTTTCTTTCCCTGTGTGTGTGTGTGTGTGTGTGTGTGCAGGACGAGCTCAAGCTCATCGCTAAGATGCTAGGTCCGTACTATGTGTGTGTCCTCCTTAATTCAGTAGTATATTTGAGCAGTATCAGTGTTAGAAATCCAAATGTTGACTGAAATCCTACAATTTCAATCTGTTCGTTGTCTTCTTATTTTATTATATTTAGTACCTTTCGATTTTGATTGAAACAGTTGTTCTTTAGTTGATTTGTTCTGACTTATGTGGTTGTATTCAAATCCAAGGGGTGTGTGTGTGTGTGTGTGTGTGATAGACGTAACCCTCCTTAATGTGTGTGTGTGTGTGTGATAGACGTAATCCTCCTTAATATACGTGTGTGTGTGTGTGTGTGTGTAATAGACATAATCCTCCTTAATGTGTGTGTGTGTGTGTGCGTGTGTAATGGACGTAATACTCCCCAATTCAGTAATATATTTGAGCAGTATCAGTGTTAGAAGTCCAATTGTTGACTGAAATCCTATAATTTCAATCTGTTCGTTGTCTTCTTTTTTATTAAATTTAATTCCTTTCGATTTTGATTGAAACAGTTGTTCTTTTGTTGATTTGTTCTGGCTTAAGTGGTTGTATTCAAATCCAAGGTGTTTCATATCCTATGAGAACTTACTGTGTCACATATGACTTAATAGTTTTGACAATTAGAGGAATGTTCAGTAAGGTTCAGTCATAAGGAAGATTTAATTTAGAGTAACCGCTTGTTTATTTCAATGTTAGAAACATATGAACTCTTTCCCAATGTACTTCCAAAGGGCGGAAAAGAAGAAGAATAACGATTGATGATGTGTCAAATTGACATGTTAGAAATATTTCAATTTATTAGTAGTTGGTTGTCTCACAAACGGTTGTCTATATTGTTGGGATTTTGGACCGATGATGTGTTAATGTTGTGGCACAGTAAAAATTTGTTTGGTTAGTGTTTGGCTTTGAGCAGCTTAAACATTTATGATTTTTTGATTAATTTGAGTAATTTTGTAGGAAACGATTTAAAGTTAGAAACGTCTGGACTCTGGAAACTTGTTTATGATTCTGGTTTAAATGTTTCTTAGAACGTCGTGGCAAACTTAATAGTTATTGCTGTTAAAACTCTGAAATACTTGTTACTGAAATTACTAATCCTTTAGGCAGACTTGTCTTTCTTTCGTTTCGTTTTAACATAGTGGCCTGCTTATTTGAAACATCGATGTAATTGCACTTTGGGATCAAAAAATCAGAGCAAAAAGTGTCCATAGTGGAAAAAATTTCATTGTATTTAATTTGTTTAGGCTCTTTGGGATAGGATTTGCCTCACTTGTGTCAATTGTGGACTTTTGAGAATTTTGTCTTATTGTATTCTCTTAGTGTGTTCCTCATTGGTGATTGTGGATAATATAAGAAACTGAAAGTATATTGGATATTGATTTGAGAGGATTCGATAGAATTAAAGACTTGCATGACGGTCGATGAATCCAAAAAAATAAAGTGCAATGTGTTTTAGGATTTGGAAAAGCTTCTTACAAAATGCCGAAAATGAATTTGAGGTAAATGTTTGTATATGGTACGTCAAGTTTAGAACTCTAGATGGAAAGAAGTCCTTCCTCTCCCAAGAATAATTCAGAACTCATTATATCATTCTGTTATGGCTGGACAGGTTGCTTAAGTTCCACATATGCATGGAATTTGTTATGAATCACTTTTAAGTTCATTTTCGTGGTACAAATATATGTTTCTTTATTGGGAAGCAACAAGCCAGACCAATCCCAATGAAAATTTCATTTAAAAAAAAAAAGAATTTCACCCTCTTTTCCAGTTTTAATTCAGATATTCAGTATCTTATTTTGCTTCTCATGTTTCTAGCAGTAAAATTGTTGCCTCTAAATCTATTTCTAAATTTTGGCATCCACCAAGATAGCCATTGTTGATCAAGATACCTACTTAATATCAGAAGTTGAATATATCTTCCCTGATTATTGATTGTGTATTTCATATGCCAATGTGTTCATATGATGGAGGATGATTAGGTACACTACAACTTAAACCTGTATTGCATCAAAGGCATCAATATATTAACTTAAAGATACTTATCATCAGAGTAATGCATTTAACAAAATGCCCGTTCGTCCATCTCATTCTACATTCAGTTAGATTACTTGTCTTCAAATTATTTCAACCAACTTTCCTTTATTTTATCTCATGTTGTGCTTACTCCTAAACTCCGGTACATTTTCATATTTACTTTACCTTTCTTGGTCTTTCTACCATCTATCTCATCATCCTTATCTCAGCTACACATCCTTTGAATGATTCATTGATTGATTACCTAACATTCTACCTCATACATCATAGCAGGTCTAATCGTTGTCTTATAAAATTTGTCTTTTAGCTTGAGTAGAATATATTAGTCACATGACACTCTAAAGTTGCATAGACACATAAGCCATCTAAATCTGATTCTATGTGTAATATGCTCTAGATCTCCCCTTTTATCCAAGATAATGTGCGTTGAATCACTTGATCTACCACATCAGAAGTTTTGGTGCCCTAAGTTGTACAAAGTTTATTTAGACTACAATAGTTCTTGAGATACTTTATGCATGATATCGTTGCCTTTTTTTTTTTTTTTTAAATTATTTTTTTTCCTAATGAGTTGCTTGGTTATGCTAATTTCTGGTAACTGTGTGTGCCAAAAGTTGATATTGATTGGGCAATTAAGTGAGATATTCTCCTTGAATAGCCATATTGATTCGTTTCCAATTATTTTTGTAATGTTTTAACTTTGTTAGTTGATTTATTAATTATATGAAAGTTGCTTTTGTTTGAATTTGTTGATTACCATACTGACCAAATAAGGACATTTTTGACATTTGGCACATCGATCGTGTCTCGATGTAACATTTCTCCATGACCATCACAATCCAAGGATGTGGGTCCCCATTTAATACAAGTGTTAATTTTGCTTCAAACTTCCCTCTGATGGATTTCCCTCTCACCCATAGGCCAAGTTGTGGGAATATTGACCATCTACTATTGCCCCTATATTCATCTTATCTACTTTCTTCTTGGATGAGATATGAGTTGAAGCACAAAAGGAGGGAAGCATGTTCGACGTTATCCATTGTGATGGATGGGCTGTTCTCGGGTCCTCCGACTGAGGAGATGTTCAGGGGCTAGGTTGTATCTCTTATGGGGTTGCGACTGGTTTTTGTTTTTTGTTTTTTCTTATATTCTTCCTTTTTCTTGCTGCATTTCTCGTGCACCTTGTGTTTTCTATTTCTTGTGCACATTCTTTCTCCATTTATATCATGATATCTTTAATTATCAAAAAAAAAAAAAAAAATTATGATGTTGTGACAACTTTAGCAAGGGCACAACTAGAAGATCCTTGAATTAGTTTTTTTCTTGATATTTTGTATGATTGAAAAACGAGTTTACCGAATGAAACTTGGACTACCATTTCTAAATATTTTAGTCAACATGAACAAAGAGGAGGGGAGGGGGGAATCAACTATACCAACTTTTAGTTAAGTGGAGGTAAGTATAATTTGAGAACAGAGAATAGCAGCACTAATCTTGATGAAGATCATTTATTGAAAAGGTGACGGTTAGATGGGGGACTTTGAACTCCATGTCTTTCGTTTGTGTAGTTTCATTATTAAATCCCGTTTTAGGTGGCCAGCAATCCAAAAGCAAGCGCCTGAGAAGGAAATGTTTTAGGCTTAACGAATTTTTTGGATTGAAAGTATTTTATTTTTGGAAAGGTAACAAAAAGGTTCTTGGGTACTTATGTAAGCCTTATCCAAGTCCCTTATAGTTTAGATGAAAATGTATGATTGCATGTTTTAAAGACTTAAATATCTTAAAAAAAAATGTAGGGCCATTTTCATATTGGTAGCTCACAGGAAAATCAATGACACAGTAACACAAATATTGGAAATACTCTTGTGCAAAGAGTTAATGAAGATAGAGTTATTCTGTGTAGTTACAGTATGAGCACACGATTAGACACTATAAATCTGGTGAATATTAGAAAATTAGGATTTCATAAATAATTTAGTTATATACTAGCCGGTAAATTGTGAATAAGAATTAAGAACATTTTAATTATACGTTTTATAATAATGAATGCTTTAATTATACATGGAGTTTTTTCCCTTATCTTTCTTTTGTATTCTTTCCCCTTTCTAATATTATTCCATTCCTTGATAGAAGGGCAACTATAGTCAGGTGATAGTTTAAAATTAATCTTTTTCAGTAAAACTATATATGCACATGTGAATGTGCCCTGCTAATTTTGGTAAATAAATTTAGAAAACTGGCATAAGGTGATTAAATGTTCATTTTGACATTCTATTAATCGAGACACTTCTTCTATGACATCTTTTATTCTTATTCTTTCTCTCCTATTAAAACAATATTTTTCTCATTACTCATCAGACATTAAAAAAGGAAAGCAGAACATTGACTGATTTTTTTTGTATTTTTTACTAATTCGGATTGCAGAGTGGACCCGTGGGGTATTCCTGAAGGTTACGAGTGTGAGGTTATCGAGAACGACGCTCCGATTCCTAAGCATATTCCTCAGCACCGACCGGGTCCACTTCCTGAGGAGTTCTACAAGACATTGGAGGATGTTACATCTCACATAGAGAAGGACAGAGGGGCAATCGCCTCAAACGAATCCCAGTCAAAAGAGTGATCATTGCAAACACTTGTTCTGGATTTCCAGTCAAAGAACATAAATTGTTGAAGCTAAATCAGTATATCATTTCCTTTTCGTCCCTTGTTAGTGTTTGTTTTCTTACATGAGTCTTTGCTGTGCTGCAAAAGAAATCTTCATAACAAATGATTCAACCATTCAAAGAATAACTGAAAGAAGTTTGTATTGCTTCAGGTGGACTAGTTCAAATTACAAACCAAAGTACACATTTTCTTCCTACATAACTTGGTCTATGAATATGAACCTTATTCAATTTTTACTATTACAACAGTACAGTATATTACACTTTACACACCCCGTAAACCACCGTCTTGTTTGCTATATCAGATCACATTCTTTCATCACATCGATTGGTATATATTACACACTATTGTGAACCATTTCCAGGTTTGTGTTAGTTTGCTCCAGCTTCACACTCATTTTGGCTTCCGGCGAGCAAAGAAGCCACGGCCCCCACGAATGCTGCTTTAATATAGGTGGTAGGCTCTGAGTGAGAGTAATGGGACCTGACATCGTTGAACTGGTCGTTCGAGTTGGGGCCTCCAACAATGGCACCCACGTGCGTGTTTGGGTTGGGTTTGTTAGAGTAGTACCAGGTCGAGTAGCCATCGTTGCAACCAATCTTGGCTCGATGAGCTTGAATGGAAGGAGCGGACGATCCCCTATGGCGCAGCTGCATCGGGTATTTAGTACTGAACCCCACCATGTATGATATTTTCATTGGATTATTTCCTAGTATGTAGTCCACCTTTTAGAAACAAAAAAAAAGTTAATTCAGATCAGAAGACTCATTAACGATGAGGAGGTTCGATAATGAGGATAAGAAGTGTTTTACCTGTGATTTTGCAAAGGCTCTGATCTGCTGCGGAGAGAAACTTGCTGAGCCACAGTGAACTCCACCAATATGAGCTGCAGTAAGGGTTTTGGAGTAGACAAGTAAAACCATTGAAGAGCTTGTTACATACTGTAGATTACTACTATCTCTTGTGTACAGAATCCCACCTGCAGACAATAACACAATCAGTTTTGTCTCAAAAGATTTCTCAGAGAGAGGCTACAAGCCTAGATGAATACCAGGAGTTGTTCGAATCTGTACAGAGCTACTACCCGGCATCAATGCACATATGAAGGAGTCCACGTCGCTCTTGAACTTCCCCAAATTTGAGTTCCCATTCAAAAACTCCTGAACAGGTAAGCATAGTCATTCATTTATGTGTTTAGAAACTTGCCGGTCAGTTGGAAAACTTGGACAGGTAAGATTCCTGGTTGACTCGTCCGGGTACGTGAACAATACCTTTGCTAGTAATGTTTGAGCTCCGGCGAATTTATCATCCCAACTGAACTCCGATACGGCCTGACTCTGCCCTTGGTTGTTAGATACGTAACCCAAGTATTTGGAGTCTGCAGTTGCCTTGTAGAGCCAAGCAGCTGCCCATAGATGCTCATCCTTCATAAAATTTTAATACAGGTACGAATCATTCATTGTTGAAACGGATTCCTTGTGCTCAAGTTCTTAGTTAATCTTACCTGATAGCCGGAGTAGGAGCAGTAGAAAGGGCAAGAACCTTGGTAAGATCCTCTATGTTTGTCTGCGAATTCAAATAGCTGACCACATGGTTCACAAGTTAGATAAACAGAAGTGTTCTTTGAGTGTGCGCGCGCACGCATAGGAGTTATACCAAGCCCTTACCGAATGTGACGTGCCCAAGAGCCTCGTCGAATAGTTGGAATCCAATAGAGGCTGCCGAGAGAGCAGCGGAAGCCTCCACCGCTGCCTCTGTGCCCGGAGAGCTAGAAGTAATCTTGTAGACTGTCCGAGTTGTGTCCATGTCTTCTGGGCGTTCCCAACACTGGTGATCGGCGTTCGCATCTCCCACCTATATAACCAATATTTTTGAGTGAAGTTATAAACAGGCCCTGATCTTGTAACACGCATATATATATATATATATATATATATATATATATATATATATGCATGCTTTACAAAGAAAGGAAATGGGGATAACCTGAGTGTAGAGTGGTGTGTAAAGTGTGAGCTCGCAATATAAAATCCGCCCCCCATCGGATTGCCGACCGGAGGTAGCCGAGCTGGTTTGCTGACGTTATCTCCGTCCTGTACTCGATTGCAGCCCAACTCAACAAGCTGACACTGAACGCCATCGGCCACCCGAACTTGATGTTATCCCCGGCATCATAGTATCCCCCAGTTAACTTCACCTGCAAATTAAGGTTAAACCCTATCTCATTATCGCATATTACAAACACACGCATATATATATATATGTGTGTGTGTGTGCATAGCATTTAAACTCGGATCGGAGATCGTCCTAGTCTAATATCTAACTCGGGATTGGTCAATCCAAACATGGTCCAAATTATTTTTTTGAAAAATCATAAAATTTTTGAGGGCTGTCGATGATCCATAATAGATCGTCTGGTCTAACTCATCCGAAACCGAGTCAGAGAATTTTAACAATTTTCGGGATCCGCTTGGGGTTGTAATTCGTCCTTAACCGATCTTGAGTTTTATCGGCTGATACTTAACACTATGTGTATGTGTACACACTTGTACGTATATATATATATATATATATACATTTTTTTTTCTTTGTGTATGTGCACGAGTTTGCATGAATTAGTTATTACTATTACATTATCTGGCATGCCATCTGAGAGTGCAGAATCGCCCCTCCACTTGACTCGCCGGTTCAAAGGCAGCTCGCCGGAACGTTGTCCTTCGAAGAATAATATCGCTTTTCCAAG
>JAUPMG010172051.1:0-10575 GCA_031762675.1 Pachysandra terminalis
TTCTTATGAAGCGTTTCATAAGAACTTGTTTAAGAGGAATAAAAGATGTTTGGTAAGCACCTATTGAAAAGCACTTCCAAGTTAGATTTGTAAAAAGTTTGTGTAAAGTAGGAAATATATATTCATTAGGAGTTTTCTTCGTGAAGATAATATGGGTAAAATAGGCATTTTAAAAGTTTTAAAGGGACATTATACCATAAGACATATTTCAATAAAATCTCAAACTGATTTTTGCAAACGTAATTTCAGAAGCAGAAAATAATAGTTTCAAAAAAAAAATCACATTTGGATGCAATGATTCTTATGGAATCGTTTTTCACTTAGGTTTACCAAATGCTTATTTATTTATTTGAAGCACTTTTGAACTCATGAATCACTTCTAAGGCCCAAAGAAGCAATGCCAAACACGTCCAAAATAGGCTCTTAAGAGGAAGCCTTGAATTTATGATCTTCGGTCTTTGGGGCCAAGCTATGAACCCAATCCGAATGCTTATGTGTTGCTTAGAAGCCATATAAGGATCCTTGGCTGGTTGGCCTATATTTGATATGTGATTTGTTGTTATATAAGAGATTAGGACTCCAAAACTAATGGGTCCTTGGGTCAAGTTTATCACAAGGCAATCTGATAGGTAGCCAGGGTTAAATGAGTTACCCGTCCTACCTAGTCTCTAATGGTTTGGGTTTTGGTAACTCATAAATCAAGTTAGGATTAGATTAGATTGGTCAAAACCCATTTTGAACCCACCTCGTCATTCCTACATTCACCTTACAAGGACTCTTTTAGCACATCGAATGATGTTTCCATTCATTTAGGGCTGTAAGCCTACCCAAGTTTGACTCAGGCTCGTTAAAATAATGTGTCTTTTTTTGGGCTCAAGTTCGGCTCGTTGATAGCCCAACATCCACCTGAAGGTAAAAGGCTTTTTTTTTTTTGTTTTCATCCGGCACTTCCCTCAATTAGGGTCTGTTTGTTTCGATGTAAAAAAATTTCACATGGAAAGTATTTTATAATGTAAAGTATTTTAAAAAAAATTATAATTTTTCAGCTATTTGGTCATAGCTTAGAAAGTAGAGTGAAAAATTTGTAGTTTTCTTTTTCTTATGTGTTAAGAGTTTTTTCTTATGTGTTGGAGTACATGAAGATTGTTAGAGTGATTTCAAATTCAAAACGGTTATTTGATTTAAATTGAAAAAACGTTTTTATATTTAATGTAAAAAATCAAATTTACATTTACAACTGGGGGGAGTTTTGTAATTTTGCCTTTATTAGGGCAATTACAATTTCAATTTGAATTATGGTTTTAATGTGGGCGTTTTGGACTTTTAAACTTAAAAGTCCAAAACGTACGAGCATTTAGTGTGTAGCCATTTAAGCCATAAAGACCCAAATGGCTACCTCTTGGGCTAAATAAGAGGACCTCTGCTCCTTATTGGGACACCATTCCAAAGCTAAAAGCTCTTCTCTCATTTTTTCTTTCTTGTTTTCTTCAAGTTTTTTGTGATTTCTGCAACTGCAGAATTTTCTTTAGTTTTTTAAGTTCTAATCAAGTGCTACATAAGCTTTTTCATCCTTAGCCCAATACGACCGTGTAATCTACCGGAAGGAAAAATCGTTGAATCCTGGAGGCCAATCGTACACTGCGGCTACGATCCAAAATCGGGCGAATTTGGTTTCAAGGACAGTTACATTGCCACGCCTCGGTTCATCAAAACATATAAGTTTTTATTTATTTTATTATAATTTTTGCATAGCTGTCTAAATTCATTCTATCTCTTTCCTCTTCTCATCTTGTTTAAAACCCATATCCTCCAACAAAAATAACCATAGAAAATGACTTACAAACTTGCTATCATCTATTTTTGTTAATACAAACCCGCTAAAATATCTAATTGGTTTGAACGGGTTGGTTGGTCGAGACAGATTTTGACATCTGTTTGATGGTGCTCGAGGGACAACGTCGTCGTTTTGGTTGGTACATTGTAGTGACGGTGCCACCTTTGCCTTATATGATATGTATATGTTGTATTGTATTTTATGTATGATATAAGACATAAAATTTTATGTATATAAAAACTATGTATTAACCCGACCCAAACTGAACTGAATTTGCAATTTAGGTTGGGTTGATTTGAATTAAGGAGTTCAGTTTTTAATTTGTTTCGGTTTGTTTTCTGGTCAACCTTCACTAACTTCAATTTGCTCATGGGTTGATACCAAACTGAAACCAAATCGAATCGAATTGCACCCCTACTATTAAAATTAAGCATGATGATTCCAACCAAGACTGTAAAACGTGTCCAATGACAAGGTCTTAAAAGGTGTTGAATGCGTTAAAGTGCATCCGCCAATGGACAAATAACGTGTGTGGATGTGCCATGCAGCTTTTATGCTCCAGACGATATGAGGCCACAGGACCCTTGTGATGGAGACTGAGACGACGGTGATTATTTGGATCACACCCATTAAGAACCCAAGTTCCGATTGAACAACACGACTAAGCAAAACCGTCGTTCACGAAGAACTTTGGAGAGAGGGAGCAAGGTTTCAAGGATTGGATTGATCTGGTCCGTATTGGGATCGGCCAAGACTGGTCAAATCCTAAGCAATGATACAACTATTGTATCAAGTGGCTTTAGATCGGATCTGTAGAACCAGTTTAACTTTTTTTAATAAATGGTACGGTCCAGCAGTATCAACTTGGACCGGTACCGCCGGTCAGGCAATCGGTCCGGCCGATCTAATATTTTTATGGGCGATCCAACTTTTGTACCGGATCCGGACCGGCCGGGACCGGTCCGATCCGTGATCCCGAGACTTAAATCCTTGAGAGGGAGGGAGAAAGACTGAAAGAGAGACTACGCTACAGTTATTCTTAAAAATAGGATCCATGAATTCAAAGGAAGAAGGCTCCGATCGTCAAACGACAAAGTTATCTTGTACCAAATTCTTCGACGCTCTGGGTTTCTGCTATTGTAAACACCATTAACCTTTCCTCTTCTCCATTTACTTTTTCAAATTTAGTTTTATTGCTATGCTGCGTTATTAGTTACTAGTTCCATTGATTGCTCTTTTCGACGATTTTTGTTTCTGTAATTTAACTTTTGATTATCCGTTAGAAGTTCTTGATCAACTGGTTCTGATCTGAATTAACCCGGGGTTGGTTTAAGATAGAGTTGGCTTGGTTAATTGACTGAAGCTTTGCGCATTATATGTTCGATAAAATTTCCCAATAGTACTGATTTGGGAAGAATCATTCATATTTAAATCCGTTGGATTATGTGAAATTTTTTGTAGCTGAAGATAATAGTAAAGACTACACCAGTTTAAAAATGCTGCAACTGTTGAAATATTTCTAGAACAACAAGTCTATAATCTGCATGCCGAATAATAGTGCTTAGAAGAATTATTTTGGTGGGTTTTTGGACTTTTGGAAGCTTAATACTGTTCAAAATTGAATGGTGTTAGTCTTGAATAGCCCTTGTTATCGATCAATCATGGGGTTCTACTATTTTGTGATACCGAATGGTCTGAGTTCATCGCTATGCAGAGTGGCATGCAAAGAGGAAAACCAATTGAAATGGAGCTTAGTGAAATTTAGCTGATTAACTTTCCCTACAAACCCACACGGGTTAGCTCAACTGGCAGGCTCTCCAACTCAGGCACTGGAGGTCCCAGGTTCGAGTCCCCGGACTTACCTGATATATGGTCCTTGTGAGTGTGGTTATGTATCCGAGGTTTACTCTGTTCCCACTAAGTGGTTTCAGGGGTTCCAAATCACCAAAAAAAAAAAAAAAAAATTCAAAAAACTTTCCCTACAAAACCAAGTAGTGTTGTCTTGAGAAGAATAACAAGTTGACAATTTTAACAAATAACAATGAACATAATCATTTTTTCTTCTCCTTTTCTTTTGTGTATCTGTATACACACGTGTGTGACGGGAGGGAGATAAGGTCAGAAATCTGCCAGCTGAGCATAATGAGATCAAGTGATGATAAATACTAGTCCAAGAAGATGAATGTAGATGATGATATGTGGAAGCATTTGATTGGAAGGTAAATGAGACCTTGGAATAGAATGGATACTCAAACACGCTTATCAGTGTTGATGACATCAATGGATGCATTTTTACAACAAAATGTACTCATGGGCTGGTGGGAAAGCTTGGAATTGATTGGGTGAAAAAACTGCAGACTGAATTCAAGTCACTTGACCAAAAAAGGAGGATGAAAAAACCTCTAGCAAGCTTACTATGGTCTGATATATATATATATAATCTTGGAAAATAACGTTGGCTGGAAAAAAAGAATTATAAGATGATAAGAAAGGGAAATGCATATTAGGTTAGGAGGACATAATTGTATGGAAAGAGCATGTCAAAATCGTTGAAAATGAAGTTGAAGCCAAATAGGATCGTCTCTTCCAATTTATGTTTTTATTTTCTTTCAAAGGCTTAAGAAACTAATGCATGGTAACGAATCTATTTATGAAAGTGCGGATAATTTCTAACCCCTGTGTTCATTATATTTTGGTGAGACAGATGATCAAACAGTTTATTGTTTCGCAATCAGGTTATGACTTGGACAAAAGGCTTTGAAGACTGTCTCCCTTTTGATGCTTTTTGATATCATATATTTGGGCATCTAACACTTTTCAAAACTGTATTATGCAAAGATTCACTTGCTGATGCATGTTCACCCCAATGCAAACACTTTGTGTGTAAATCCATTAGCTGCAACCTGTTCTGCAACATTCATGCTAAAGGGGGACATGCTGAACCTACAATGTTGTTAGCTGAATTCTTTATCTTCATCCGTCATCTTTGCATTTCTTTGAAAGCTTTTTCTTTCCACCTGCCCTTACATATAGGATGTTGTAATCACATGGACACTGTGTGATGCAGTTCGATTTGTATGCGTGAAGGTTTTTGGGTGTCTTATTTGTAAATATATCTATATATATATATATATATATATATATATATATCCAAGTTTCTGGGGTGTTTATTAAAAGTGCCAGATCAAGAATTGTAATACGAATAACAATTCGGTCAATATACGTCATTAGAAGTCAAAAGGTATGCAGAACGTTGATTTTGTTCTCATTTGATAGCTTATTCAGTTAACTATCCAACAAGCCCAAAATTGTACGATTCGTCAAAATACTAGTGTCGATCTATGATTTGATTCCTACATTAAATTTGGGTTCTAATTTAATTGCTTTCTTTTCTTTTCCTTTCCTTTTGGTTTTCATTCATAGGGAGTGAAATTTACTTTATACTAGTAAATTGGTTGTAGGAAAGATGGGTTCTATCCATTTATTTCCTCTCTATTGTTCGCAGTGAAAGTAGTTAAGGCATTGAAGAAAGCCCAAAGCGATTTTTTGTGGGAGGGAGAGGGGATCATAGGAAGTGGAGTGTGGTCTGTAAAAGTAAAGATGCAGGTGAACTCAACTTGGGTAATATTCTGAAACAGAATTCAGCTCTGCTTGGGAAATGGTTATGGCAATTTGAGACATTATGGAACAAGGTAATTGTAAGTAAGTACGGGATAGGTGATAGTGAAGGGGAAGTTAGTCAAATAGCAAGGATTTATTGTCATAGCCCTTGGAAAGCCATTTCTGCTATTACCTCTTCTTTTTACCCTCTTCTTCGTTTTGGGATTGGTAGGGGGTCGCATGTCCAGTTTTGGCATGATATTTTGTGGGGTGAGTCTAGATTTAATATCAGGTTTCATAGCTTGTATTTGGTGGTGCAACATAGGGATTTTGTTGTCTCAGACATTCTTTCATGGTCATCCACGGGTTTGATTTGGAACCTTACTTGTAGAAGGGATCTTAGACCAGGTGAGATGGGTGAGTATCGAGTCTTATTGATTCTTTTCAGTACTTCTTCATTGGTTTTGAAGGTACGGATATCCGGGTTTGGCCCTTGGAATCTAGTGATGCGTTCTCTACCAAATCATTTTTTTTTTCCGTTTCCTTGGTAAAGAGAGAGAGAGAGAGAGAGAGAGAGAGAGAGAGAGAGAGAGAGAGAGAGTAATGTAGGCCAAGTCTCCTTCTTCCCTTTCAAGTTCTGGGAGGCCAAGTCCCTCCTAGAGTTAGATTATTCGTGTGGACTGCCATTTTGTACCGAGTTAATACTTGTGATATGTTACAAAAGAGAAGAGGCAATTTGGCCATCTCTCCACACATCTGTTTTATGTGCAGGAACCAAGGGGAGTTAGTGGATCATCCTTTTCTTCATTGCTCTGTTGCTCGGGATATGGATGCATTTTTTACGGCTCATGGGTGTGGATTGGGTGATGCCGATGAGTATTGTAGCGTTGTTGAATCAGTGGAGATTTCGTGGTTTGGGGCAGAGAGGAAAGATTTTCTGAGTCCCTTTTCTTTTCGATTATGGGTTATATAGAGTGAAAGTAACAGGCGTATTTTCGAGGATGTTCAGAGACATTTTCCATGGCTAATTGATTCCATTCTGATGATGGTGGCTGGATGGGTGGCAGTTAGGCAGGAATTCAGGGGTATCACTATGAGTTCGATCGCCAGATGTTGGTGTGATTTACTATTTACATCGCCTGTTCGACCTATTCAGAAGGTGATTGGGGTTTCATCAAGCTTAATTTTGTTGGTTCCTCTTTGGGTAATCCAGGAAGATCTGGGATTGGCGGGGTTTTTAGGAATTCATATGGAGTAATTGTCCATGTCTTTTTGGGCCTGATTGGTGTAGCAGATTCAACCATAGTGGAGATTAGGGCCTTGAGTGCAGGTTTGGGGGAAGCAAGGAAGTTGAAGATGGAGCATCTTTAGGTAGAGGGAGATTTTTTCTCAGTATCTCATGGATGTCAGTTAATAGTAGGTACCCTTGGAGATATGCTCATTTTGTACGGCTAGCATGTCATCTGACTCAGGGTCTACGGATATCTTTTTCCCATGTTTAGAGGTTGGCAAATGAGGAGGCAGATGTTTGGGCCAGACAGGAGGGTGGAGAGAGTTTTTTGGTGCAGGCATACCTAGGGAAGATGATATAGAGATTCTAGATGGCTAGACGATCTGTCCTAACTTACTATGTGAAGCTTATGTATATTTCTTTACATTATCTTTTTGGATCACATTTCGTGATCGTTTTTATATCCATGTAACCTATTTTGATGATTAATGAAATGTTGTTAATTATAAAGAAAAAAAAGATGGGTTTCCTTATTTTTTGTTAATCGTCTTTTTAGTTGTTTTGTATTAGACTTTGGAATTGCTTGGTTATTTTCTGAGTCAATTAGTAGTCCTTATGGCTATAAATATATGGAACATCTAGCCATGTAATATGTGAATTGTGAAACTTGGACTGTTGTCCAACTCAAGGTGGATCGATATCCTCTTTCTGTTATCTAAAGCTTGTTCTTCCAAATTATTCTTCTGGTTTTTAGGCCTTAATCACAACCAGAATAATTACTTTGCTATTTTACATCAACCATTAGACATAAAAATTGGTCTTCCGCTGCTAAACCTCTTCTATTCAAGGTTTAAGGTTATTGTTTCCGAGCTTTGAACATACATAATCCTTTTGGATGACTTATCTTACATCAGGAAGGTATTTAGTGACTTAACTTGAATATTGACATATTACTATTCCATCCAGTTATGTTGTATGTGGAGATGTATTCTACAATATTGTGTTTGTATAACTGGACTGGAAATCGAACAAGGAAATCTTCTCTTAGATGGTTTTCACGGTCCAACCATAAAGTTCAACTGTGAAATAGTTCACTCCTAATGGTTATTGAACTGGAAAGGGCTCTATTTGCTGGTTTTCACTGTTCGACAATGTGCAATCTAGTTTCTAGAAAGAGTAAATATAGAAGAGCTCACATAAAAGAATAGGATAACGTCAAGACTGTAGTAATTGTTTGAGTGGGTCTTTATTTATTTGTACGTTCATCACTGTCATAATCATCATAATTTGCTATTATTGTTATTATTGTGGATTAGGTGGAGGAGCTCATGTAATCGTTTGCTAGTTAATGCCTATAGGATGATGTGTGGTTATCTTCTTAATTACTTGTTTCGAAGTTCGTATCTATTTTCTCAAATTTGTTTACAATATATTATTAGGTTTTGAAACTGAAGGGAATTCATATTCTGGCAGCTCCAGTTCATCAGATGCAGCAATATTACAGGCAAGGAGTATTTGACAACTGTTCAGAGAAATGGAATGCCCTTTTTGACTGTCTTCATTTGAAAACAAAACAGTCTTCTGAGGTGAAGGTAATTTGTTTGTTTTTACGTATTTCACCTTTTTAGATTTTTATTTTATTTTATTTAGTTATTTATTTATTTGTGGATAGGCAAGAATTAAATAGATTTGTTAAAGAGGAAACACAGTGCACTGTTATCAGCCTATCTGGTATGTGTGTGTAGAGAGAGGGAAAAAATATTTACAGTAGAATCTTAGCCATCCAAAAAACCAGCAATAAGAGGAAAACAAGCTAAAACAAACATAAGAGATTAGTATCTGGTAACGTGAGGTTCATCATGTAAATTGTTGGAACATTTGTAGCTGTGCCATTAAGATTTGTTCCATATCAAACCCCTCAAAACCTTCCACTCTTAGTGATCTTGCTTTCTCCCCATTTTTAGTGGGTAAATCGTATATGTTAAATTCTCCTTTGACACACCAAGGTGTCCCCCATGGACTTCTCAAGTAGAACATATCATTCTGTAGGTCATTTCTCTCGTTTAGGGAATTAGGAACACACAAAGTAATACACTATTCAAAGCCATCTTCCAACTTTTTTAATCTTAAATGGATTGCGTAATTTTCTCTCAATACATCCAAGCATTGGATAAATTCACGCTTGATATTATGTGTCTCCCAAAAGTACTAGGGAAGGATAAACAACGCAGTGTGTCCATCTCTATCCATGTGCTTCTTGTCCATTTACTGTCCATCTTTTTTCCTTTTTTACCGTGGACTAGGTAAGGGCTGGTTTGAACATGGATTTTGACAGGAAACAGCTAGAGTAGAGGGTAGGTCTAGTGGAAAGCTAGGAGCTTGCGACAGCTATAAGAAACCACGACTTTGAGTCCTGCTTTCTAGAGCTGTAAATTTGTCCCAGTGCGCCCAAAACCCTTGTGACCCAACCCTAGTAAGAGCATGAACTGATTAGTTAATTTGGGTTTGGTCCGGACTAAGTTTTATGCCTGAAGTTGGGTTTGTGCTGATGTTGGTACAACCCAAAATCCCAACCCGGACAGAACTAATTAAGTATATATAAATAATATTACTTATAAGATATGGGCTGTTTAAGTCAAAAATGGGAAGCTTTTCATTTAAACCGAAATCTAAAATTTATTTGTAAGATATTTACTTTTATGATATGAGTCATCTCTAGACCCTTGCAAGCTTTATATTTAAATGAAAAATTGAAAGAAAGGTGGTTTCATAAAGCATATATTTAGTTTGGGCAGGCCTGAACGTAGTCCGAACTCAAAAATTAATGTTTGGGTTGACTTCGGGCTCCATGAGTTTGGGTTCTGTTTGGGCCAACTAATATTAGATTAGGATGAGTCCAAACTGATCGAAACCCGGACCAACCCGCCCTATTTACAGCCCTAACTTTCTCTAAGCATTCTTCCTAAACTTTTTCTAGCAATTCCCAAATCCTTGACGTTCTCATCATTTGGGTGACATCAAGAATTACTAGACCCTAGCACTACCCCTTTTCCTATGATCCCATTCCTCTCATTGTTCGAGTTGATTTGGGAGTGACAACTCCTTTACTCTAAAAATTAAACGTTTTCTCTTTCCCATCACATTGGCTTCTTCTACCATGTGCACATTTGAATGTTGCCTCCAAAAACTAAACCTGTTCTCTTTCCCATCACACTGGCTTCTTCTACCTGTGTGCACATTTGGATGTTGTCTATATGACTCTTTGGGAACAATTCTGATACTTCAGGTCTAGACCCCATTTGCTAGGTTTGGACTATGCCCATGTAAATTAATGTGTCCTAGGCTACTCCTTGCAAACCTCCTTCACTAAACACATTTCTAAACTCATCTTTCCCCATATCACCTTCAACATCTCCACTTTGTGGATGATTGGTTTAGACCCTAGTTTTCCTTTCTTCAGTTCACGTAGTGGAATCTTAATCCATATGTGGAAAGGTGCAACCACTTGATCTAAAGGTCACATTCTTATGATTTTGCAGCACTTTTTCCGCAAGTAAGAAGCTAGGAATCTGAAAGAAACAATAATAGTGGGGATGGGGGAGACATCTTTCCATCAAATCAGAAGTTAGAATGGGTTTGAGAGAGGTTAGAGTGACTTTAAATCACCAGACCATAGTTATTAAAGGTGAGCGCCTAGGCGCCTAGGCGGCTAGGCGTTTTTCCAGGCTCCTAGGCGACGCCCGCCTAGGCCGAATACGCCTAGGCGGTCGCCTGGACAACTAGGTGGCCGCCTAGGCTACCAGGCGGTCGCCCGGTCGCCTAATTGGGCCAGGCGGTCGCCCGATTATTATTTTTTTTATTAATTAAGAAAAATTATTAATTAAATTTTTTTTACCAAAAAAAAGCATAA
>JAUPMG010172071.1:0-10574 GCA_031762675.1 Pachysandra terminalis
GAACAACCTTTGAGCATGCCTGATGAAGGGGGAAAGATCCCGCACTCGATGTTAAGGTCTTGATGATGGTAGTCATTATATTTTCTATCTGTGGGACGATGTTGGTACCATGAACACGAGCAAGAACTTCATACAAGGAGATAGTGTATTCCCCAGAGGGCCCAGACGACAAACCAGGTTCCTTTGTTTCAGAGACCTGGGCAAGAAAGTGTGGGATCGCCTTCGAGTCCAGGTCTTTCACATACGATTTTAGGGCTTTCATTGCAGATTTACGACTGTCCGCACGTACAGCTATTTTCCATTTTTTCTGATTTTTTTTTATTTTTTTTTTTACAAATTGCAAGTGAAATGTTTGGATCATCCTGGATCGGCCGATCCAACTCGGTATCGGACCGGGACGATCCCCGATCCGATACCGAGTTTAAACACTATGGTAGTATTGGCTCCAACATCATTGAGCATCACTCTAAACGGAGGTAGTATAACCTTCAACGTCGTTGAGCCACGCTCTAGACGGAGGTATGTATTGCTGTGAAGTACCTGTTGATATTAGATTCATTGCACATTCATTGTGTAGTGTTGATCATCCTGTGATTCATGTGATAACGGGTCATCATGGTAGCACACTACCTTCTCCCTATATCTATGTTTCGGCCGTACATTCCTTGAGCCGGTTCCTCGAACCGACCGAGGTTCTTCCTTAAGAAGTTCCCAAGGGTTGTACCCCTCGGAATCAGTGGGGATCTTGCTACATGTCGTTCACAGTCCTGACACATGGCAATCTGTTACTGGATTATTTGCCCTTACCATTTCTCATATCTACATTTTAGTCCCCCTGACCACGACGATTATCTTTAAGATATTGGCGTGGTCATGGTATAGTTCAACTAACATTGTCACCACGTGCCGATCACTACCCTTGAGCATTTGCGCGGCTTGGAGACGTATTTCTTAGTCGGCATCCCGCCATAGGGTATGGAGACGCATCTCTTAGTCGGCATCCCGCATAGGGTACAGAGACGCATCTCTTTAGTCGGCATCCCACCTTAGAGTATTGGCATCCCGCCATGGAGTATAAAGGCGCATCTCTTAGTCGGCATCCCGCCTTGGAGTATTGGCATCCTGTCATAGGGTATAGAGACGCATCTCTTTAGTCGGCATCCCGTCGTATAGAGACGCATCTCTTAGTCGGTATCCCGCTATGGAGTATTGGCATCCCGCCATAGGGTATAGAGACGCATCTCTTAGTCGGCATCCCGCATAGGGTACAGAGACGCGTCTCTTTAGTCGGCATCCCACCGTGGAGTATTGGCATCCCGCCATGGAGTATAAAGGCGCATCTCTTAGTCGGCATCCCGCCTATCATAGGGTTTAGAGACGCATCTCTTTAGTCGGCATCCCGCCGTAGAGTATTGGCATCCTGTCATAGGGTATAGAGACGCATCACTTTAGTTGGCATCCGCCGTGGAGTATTGGCATCCCGTCATGGAGTATGGAGACGCATCTCTTAGTCGGCATCCCGCCGTAGAGTATTGGCATCCTGCCATAGAGTATAGAGACGCATCTCTTAGTCGGCATCCCGCCATGGAGTATAGAGATGTATCTTTTAGTCGGCATCCTGCCATGGAGCATAGACACATCTCTTAGTCGGCATCCTGCCGTGAAGTATTAGCATCCAGCCATAGAGTATAAAGACGCATCTCTTAGTCTGCATCCCGTCATGGAGTATTGGCATCCCGTCATAGAGTATTGAGATGCATCTCTTAGTCGGCATCCTGTCGTAGAGTATAGAGACACATCTCTTAGTCGGCATCCCGCCATGGAGTATAGAGACGCATCTCTTAGTCGGCATCCCGCCATAGGGTATAGAGACGCATCTCTTAGTCAGCATCCTGCCATGGAGTATTGGCATCCCGCCATAGGGTATAAAGACGCATCTCTTAGTCGGCATCCCGCCGTGAATTATTGGCATCCCGCCATGGAGTATAGAGACGCATCTCTTAGTCAGCATCCCGCCGTGAAGTATTGGCATCCCTTCATGGAGTATAGAGACGCATCTCTTTGGTGAATGTGAGGCACACCTCTATGTCGGCATCCCGCCATGGTCGCATGGTAATATGATGGTCATCGTCGGCGTACGTTATTTACCGTCAGGACCAATCCTATAGTACTGGGATCTGTTTTTGACCTTCCCCCTTCTGTTTTTGGGATTTGATACATATACCAGTCCGCACAGGACTTGATAATAATAAATCATAATGGTAGTGTCTGGCGACACCTCATCGGAAGGATGGGGGCTGCCTTTGACGAGCCCCTTGCTCCTGGGGTCTGGCTCCAGTATGATCAGTCCCCACGGGACGTAACAAATGCAGTTTGACTAACAAGTCAATTAACAAAAAAAATTTCTGGCGCCACCTTACCCGCAGGCAGAGGTTGCCTTTAACGCCCCTGCTCCTAGGGTCTGGCGCCAGTACGATCAGTCACAAGACTGATACCAGTAGTACAGTTTGACAGGACTGATACCAGTAGTATCAGTTTGACAGGATTGATACCAGTAGTATCAGTTTGATAGGACCGATACTAGTAGTATCAGTTTGATAGGACTGATACCAATTATTAATAAATAAATAATTTATTTTCCTGGCGCCACCTCACCTGCAGGAAGGGGCTGCCTTTTGACGCCCCCTGCTCCCGCGGTCTGGCGTTGATAGTATTAGTCCAGCAGGACTGATAATATTATCAATTTCTCTCGTTTTTTTTCCTTAGGCGTGCGTCTACACCATGATGCCATGATGACATCATGGGATATGCTTTTGACGTTCTACTCCTGGGCTTTGACGTCCGTACCAGTCCCACAAGACTGGTAAAAAAATAAAATAAAAAATATCAGCTATTTTTTTTGCTTTGGGATGTCACTGCCCGATCATCCATGGGACCAATCCTCCTCGGGACCAATCTTCGTCAAGACCAATCCTCCACGAGATCTTGTTGAAATCATCAACAGTTAATCCTTTTCGGGGCTTTGGTGAAATCATTAACAGCTAATCCTCCTTGGAACTTTACTGAAATCATCAACAGCTAGTCCTCCTCGAGACGACTTTGCTAAAATCATCAACAGCTAGTCCTCTTCGGGGCTTTGGTGAAATCATCAACAGCTAATCCACCTCGGACTTTGCTGAAATCATCAACAACTAGTCCTCCTTGGGACTTTGCTGAAATCATCAACAACTAGTCCTCCTCGGGACTTTGCTGAAATCATCAACAGCTAGTCCTCCTCGAGACTTTGCTGAAATCATCAACAGCTAGTCCTCTTCGGAACTTTGCTGAAGGCATCAACAGCTAGTCCTCCTCGGGACTTTGCTAAAATCATCAATAGCTAATGTATGCGCACATACTTTCCTTATTCTTGCGCTGTTTTGATCAATTCCATAATCTGCTTGGTCTTTCTCTCGTAAGTGCAGCTCATAGGCCATGTTGACTCATCCTCCAAGCGCAGTCAGCGTCCTATGGGGAGTCCTCCAGTCCTCGTTCTAGAGGAGGAAGTACCAATCTCCGAATATGAGGCTGAAGAAAGTAAAGGAAATAATGTTGATGAGGGCCATGCTCATGACTCCGGCCTTATTAGCCTTTGAGCTGTCGTGCGATATCGTAGCCTCTGCTCGTGTAGGATGTTGTCAACACCAGCAGTCTCTCCTAGTACTTCCCTTACAACACGCTCGATTGAGAGGGGTGAGACTTTGATTTCTCTTGCTAATGTATGTTTCATTCTAAGCATATCCTCTGCTTACGTGAAGTGATCGTTTTATCTCTTGCAGGTGAGTCCCCCAGGCGTCAATGTCCTCCTACTCTTGGTGTTGGGAACGCTACTACTGATACTCCTTTTGCAAAGGAGGAGACTCCTATTGCTTCCCTGGTACCTTCGAGGAAGAGATCATTCAAACAACAAAGGAGGGGGAGTAGTCTTCGAGCTCCCTTAGTGTCGACTCCTCCTAGACAAGTGAGAGTGCCTGATCCAATCGTGGATGTACCCCCGGGATCCTCGATCCCTAATGAGGAAGGTGTTCATGCTGTTGATGCCTCTAGCGAGAGTGGTCATTCTCATGATTCTATGGATGATGGATTCTTGGATCCGGGAAGTGTGGATGCATATGCTGATCCACTCCTTCCTCCTGTTGAAGCAGACACGCGTTTCATGTTCGTAAAGAATATCTTTATTCCTTCTGCTTACGGCTCTACTCTTCGAAGGATCATTGATTGCTATGGCGATCCTAGTACTGAGATATCTTTTTCCAGTCCTCGTCTTCAAGCCTTTTTCTACTCAGTTGTATGTTTGTTGTTTGGACGCCTTCAGGAGACACGGCTGTCCACGCTTACCGTGGAGGATCTCCATGATATGCGGAAGGAAACTGGAAGATCCCTTAGCAGCCGGGATGAAGCTAGATTGGTTGATAGCGCACTTAGGCGCCATTGAGAACGCTTTGGAGCACCTTACGTGCTACCAAGAGCTAAAGGTTTCCCCCACTATTCGTCAAGACTAGGAATCTCGCATATCCAACTTATTTGAATCACCCTTTCCTTCCTCTCGATCTCTTGCGAGTAGTAGCGTCGGTTCTCATCGATCATAACCTATAGCGCACGTAGGAGACTTAGGGAATGCGCCTGGAGTATTTTCCAGCTCATGCAAATCGTATGGTAAGTGTTCTTCACGTCTCTCTTTGACAGCGTGAAGAGACGATGCTCTGGTTTGCTCTATGGCCTTCATCTTGCTCTTCGATCTTGACGTTCTTCTAATGGTGATAAGTATGTAGGAGACTTAGTCTACAGTGGAGTCGCCAAAGTGTAGTGGGTAGTTTTGTGAATAGTCACCAAGAGTAATAGTACTAACCGAAGAGAACCTAAATCAACAAGTGATAGTATCCCGTCTCTGGAAGAATTGAAAAGTAAGACTAAGTGACCATCTCACACGAATCGAACCAGGCTAAGGAAAATAGCTGGTCAAGGTATTGGAGATTCTTCAACCCCTAGGGCTCTAATTGAGATTATGACTGAACCTTTTGCAGGCTACCTACGTACCCAAACAAGGATCAAGTCAGACATAGTTCAAGGTCTGGGAATTTCGTCAGAGGTCCCCCTCCTTGTGTGATTTCTCATCCCTCCCGAATGTGGGAAGTGTGATAGTATTTATAGCTTCTGGAAGAAAAGTTAACTGCGGTTAGAATTCCCACCCACCATTTCTAACGATGTTAAGATGTTTACCTGGGGTAGTACACATCATGTACCCCAATCTCTTAGGTGGACCAATCACGAGTCGTTTTGATGAATTACAGGTTTGCCACTAAGAGATCGTGACACGGCCTGTAGTTCATGACATGTCAAGAGATAGGCGAGTCCCCCCTGTATGTCAAGCTCATGATGCCTCGATATGGGCGTTGGCGATCAATATGAATAAGTGATAATCAAAGCTGTTTAGTCTTGGCATCGTCGAGACTGTCCAGTTTGACGCCATCGAGGCTACTAGTCTTAGTACTTTCGAGGTTCTCAAACCTTAGTACTTCGGAGACTGTTTGACCTTCTACGTTGTCAAGGTTCCCTCTAGACGGAGGCGTTCCTTCTACGTCGTCAAGGTTCCCTTTAGATGGAGGTGTTCCTTCTACGTCATCGAACATCGCTCTAGATGGAGATAGTATCGCCTACGACGTCATTGAGACTCTCTCTAAAAAGGGGTAGTATTGCCTACACGTCATTGAGACTCTCCCTCTAGACGAAGGTAGTATTGCCTACGACGTCATTGAGACTCTCTTTTTAGACAGGTAGTATTGCCTACGATGTCATTGAGACTCTCTCTTTAGACGGAGGTAGTATTGCCCACGACGTCATCGAGCATCGCTCTAGACGGAGGTAGTACCACCTTCAACGTCATTGAGCATCGCTCTAGACAGAGGTAGTATTGCCTTAAACGTCGTTGAGCATCGCTCTAGACGGAGGTAGTATCGCCTTCAACGTCATGGAGCATTGCTCTAGACGAAGGTATTATTGCCTTCAACGTCGTTGAGCATTGCTCTAGACGGAGGTAGTATCGCCTTCAACGTCGTTAAGCCTCGCTCTAGACGGAGGTAGTATCGCCTTCAATGTCGTTGAGCCTCACTCTAGACGGAGGTAGTATTGCCTTCAACGTCGTTGAGCATCGCTCTAAACAAAGGTAGTATCGCCTTCAACCTCATTGAGCATCGCTCTAGACGAAGGTAGTATTGCCTTCAACGTCATTGAGCATCGCTTTAGATGGAGGTAGTATCGCTTTCAACGTCATTGAGCATCGCTTTAGACGGAAATAGTATTGCCTTCAACGTCCTTGAGCATCGCTCTAGACAGAGGTAGTATCGTCTTCAACGTCGTTGAGTCTCGCTCTAGACGGAGGTAGTATCACCTTCAATGTCGTTAAGCTTCCCTCTAAACGGAGGTAGTATTGTATTCAACGTCGTTGAGCCTCACTCTAGACGGAGGTAGTATTGCCTTCAACGTCGTTGAGCCTCGCTCTAGACGGAGGTAGTATCACCTTCAACGTCGTTAAGCCCTGCTCTAGACGGAGGTAGCATCGCCTTCAACGTCGTTGAACCTTGCTCTAGACGGAGGTAGTATTGCCTTCAACATCATTGAGCATCGCTCTAGACGGAGGTAGTATTACCTTCAACGTCGTTGAGCATCGCTCTAGACGGAGGTAGTATCGCCTTCAACGTCGTTGAGCATCACTCTAGACGGAGGTAGTATCGCCTTCAACGTCATTGAGCCTCGCTCTAGACGAAGGTAGTATTGCCTTCAATGCGTTGAGCATCGCTCTAAACGGAGGTAGTATTGCCTTCAACGCCTTTGAGCATCGCTCTAAACGAAGGTAGTATAGCCTTCAACGTCGTTGAGCATTGCTTTAAACGGAGGTAGTATTGACTTCAACGTCGTTGAAAATCGCTCTAGACGGAGGTAGTATCGCCTTCAACGTTGTTGAGCCTCGCTCTAGACGGAGGTAGTATCGCCTTCAACGTTGTTGAGCCTCGCTCTAGACGGAGGTAGTATTGCCTTCAACGTCATTGAGCCTCGCTCTAAACAGAGGTAGTATCACCCATAGTTTAAAGACTCGGTTTCAGATCGGGGGACAATCAGAAACATATCCAACAAAAAAACTAATTAGAATCGAAATAATCCCAATTTGGTGGTTTAAGTTCATCCAGGAGACTTTTTAAGTTTCTGCCCAAGAAAAAAATCTATTTAATCCACCGGTCTTGAACCCCTAAGTCCTTTTTTTTGTCTTGAACCCCTCTTGCTCTGCAAAACCTCCCTCTCTCTCTCGATCGCTATCGCAGGTACAGAAATCTCTCCCTCTCTCTCTCTCTCTCACTCTCAAAACCTTGATCGCAAGGAAGCCCGACCACTCTGTTGTAGCAGATCTCAATCTCTCTCTCACGACATCACGGCATCACCACTGTTGCAGAACCTTGATCGCAAGGAAGCCCGACCACTCTGTTGCAGCAGATTTTTATCCCTCTCTCACGGCATCACCACTGTTGCAATAGATCTCTCTCTATATCTTTAGAAGAAATTCAGATGCTACTCTCTCTCGGGACACGTAGAAGAAGAAAGAAGCTTCTAAATTCTTCCCACTTTTCTTTTTTTTTTTTTTTTTAAGGCATGGGCTGGACGATCCAGACTGGATCGTTCGGTCCGACTCGCCGATTCCATCACAGATCGGTCGGATCTGCCGATCCGTCACGGAATCAGTCCGAGTCATTATTTTTTAAATTTTTTTGGGACCGGTTAGGATCGCGGTTCGTCCTTGGTTGATCCCGAGTTGGACCAGCCGATCCAGACCGGGATCGGCCGATCCTTTACACTATGGTATCGCCTTCAACGTCATTGAGCCTCACTCTAGAAGGAGGTAGTATCGCCTTCAACATCGTTGAGCATCTCTTTAAACGGAGGTAGTATTGCCTTCAACGTCATTGAGCCTCGCTCTAGACGAGGTTTGGTATTTAATCTATCATTAATAGGAGAGGTTGGTGTTGTTGCTGAAGTTAAATATGAATTCCGTTCTTACCCTAATAAAGTAAATAAAGCATTGTAGGATAAGTTTGTAGTACTCGTGTTATTAAGTAGGAATATTCAACTATTAGAAAACATGAAGCACTTCCGACCCATTACCCAATCTTGGAAACTGAGCTCAAATCCGGACTCCACAACTTCACAAGAAGGCCTTTTTCCATTTAACAAAAAAAAAAATACTCGTTAAAACCTTCACCTGCAATTAGTGCTCCAATACTTTATATTTAAGACGGTATGCTTCTATTGTACTATAGGAGTTAAAATTTTGAGAATATCTCTATCAATTAAAGTTCCATCTGATTAAAAGTAGGAATATAAATCATCAAGTTGATAATGACAGAGAACTTCTCATACTTTGGGACCTCATGATTTACACTTTCAAGAGTCCTTATTCTAGGTAGACAGATGGTTGGCTTGGGTATAGATCACACAAATCGGGGGTCTTAGCCCAAAGATTAGAAGTGGCATTCCTATCTCAAGTTAATTTTGTACTAATTACCTTCCCAAATGTGTTGAGTTGGTTCATAGGCGAAGCTGAGGGTAGGGTTCTTTTTAGAGGGTTTCAGGTGAGTGACGTTGAGGTATCTCAACTGCAGTTTATGGACGAGACAATTACGTTTGTTGAGGCAGAGGTAGAGCGGGTTAGGTGGGTAAAGAGTGTTCTTTGGTATTTTGAGATGGTTTCAGCCTTCAGGGATGAGGGTGAATATGGAGAAATCTACTATATGAGGTATTCATGTTAAAGAGGAGTTGTTGCTAGAGTGCGTGGTGGCGTTTGGGGTGTAGGGTGGAGAGTGGCCTTTGTCTTATCTGGGAATGCCCTTAGGAGGTAGTCCCAAATCCCTGGGTTTTTTTTTTTGTGATCGGTAAAAGTGTTTATATATTGACTATATTATAATCTGTACAAATATACAACAGGATTTTTTAGGGAAAGGAGGCGCCAGTCCAAAGAATTGCTGATTTGACCCTTTCCTTGATCTTTTTTTGGGCATCCAACCATGAAGTTTTTGAAGAGATGAAGTTTGAAGAATTTAATTGCAAATCCCTGGTTTTTTGGGAGCCGGTCGTTGAAAGAATCGAGAAGCGTCTAGCAGTTTGGAAAAGGAATCACTTGTCTTTAGGGGGTAGAATTACTCTCATTCATCTTTCCTTGGCCAACCTTCCTGTGTATTACACGTCGATCTTTAAAATGCCTCGTTTGGCAACCTCTTCCATTGATTCGCTACATCGTCAGTTTTTGTGGGATGGGAATGGCAGCAAAAGGGACCGTTTGGTCAAGTGGGAGGTAGTGTATAGGGAATCTAGGGATAGGGATCTCGGTGGGCTGAATTTGGGTAATACGGTGGATCGGAACTCGACTCTTTTGGCCAAATGGCTTTGGTGGTTCTCTAATGAGAGAGACCATCTGCAGCGCAAGGTGATTGTGAGCAAGTATGGAATCCAAGCAAATAGTAGGGACAACAATCTGAACGCGAGGATCTTTGCGGCTAGTCCTTGGAGAGCGGTCGTTGCATTAGCACCCTCCTTTTTTCGGTGATCTGGTACTTGGTTGGGGACGGGTCGACCATGTTCTTCTGGCACGATTTGTGGGTGGAGGAGTCACCTCTTTATGTGCGTTTCCCCAGAATCTTCAGATTGGTTCAGTTTCAGTCGTCCTTGATTAGTGAGGTTATTTCTTGGTCTGGGTCTGGTCATGTGTGGAATATCCCCTTTCGTAGGGTTGTGCGTGACATCGAGCTAGGTGAGCTTGTCTCTTTGAGTCGTTGGAGGGTGTTTTTTTGTGTCCAGAGTCTCCGGATCGAAGGATCTGGTCCATCGATTCCAGAGATATCTTTTCTTGTCGAACTTTTTCAACCATTTCAGATCCATTCACCTTAGGCCTCCTATCTCATTCGTAGCCAATTCGGTGTGGTACCCTCCCATTCTTCCTAGAAGTAGAGCATTCGTGTGGACTGCATTGTTATATCGGATCAACACTGCGGATATGCTCCAAAAAATGAGGAGATTCATGGCTCTTTCTCCACATATATGCTTCTTATGTAGAGTCTGAGATTTGGTGCTTCTTCCTTCACATTATTGGAGAGTATGGGTGATGTCGAGGAGTTTATGTCCGTTGTTTTCCCAATGGAGGTTTTCGGGATTGGCTGATAGAGGGCAGATCATATATCATTTGCTATTTCAGGCTGTCCTTTGGCACATTTGGAGGGAGCGTAATTTGAGAATCTTTCAGGATATTTTGACTCCGTCGGCGAGTGTAATCGAGGGAATCATGATATCTGTGGCCTCGTGGGCGTCTGTCAAAAGGGAATTTGTTGGTATCTCAACTTATAAGCAGTGTTTTTAAAGGCGTTTGAGGCGCACGCCTCGAGGCGCACCTCGGGGCGTGGCGTTAACAAAACGCCCTAAGGTGCATGCAAATAGCGCGAAGCGCTTGAGAGGCGTACGCCTCACCCAGTGAGGCGTTGGTGTGGCGCACGCCTCACGCT
>JAUPMG010172082.1:0-10574 GCA_031762675.1 Pachysandra terminalis
GATCTCACTCACAGCTATATAAGCCAACTTACATCAGTGTTAATAACTTAAAACCACAATTAATGATGCTCCTAATCCTTTTTATTGAAGGATCATGCATATGCCTGTATTTGTCTTAACCAATCCCTTGTTATCTTTGCAGTACAAGAACACCGAAGTTTCCAATCGAAAGAGGTCGAGCCATTGACGACTGAACAAGTCTCCTTTGTATAAGGAACAAGGCTAGCTACACATTTTGGTAACAAGTGATGCACTGAATTTGAATGGCATAAATTTCACAGAATAGGAGACATGAATCTTATTCAAGCAAATAGAAATCCAAGTCTAATGCAGCGGTGCCTTAATTCCATACAAGCAATCAATCTGAACATGAATGTTAGGCTTTAACTATGAATTCCAACTCCGCATATGCAAAAAACATACAACAATACATAAATTAAAAAGAACGAAGATGAACTGATAAGTGACAACAGCCCTTTAACTATGATTAACCATAACATAGACTTCTCAATCTACAGATCTGGCACCCAAAAGCAGGGGAAAAATGAGATCTCAAGTTCTTCAGTTAAATAATGGAAGAACTAACTAACCTGAGGAGAGGGTAGATGGCGATGACGACAGCGAGGCACAGAGAGGCTGCAGCGAAGGCGGGAGAAAGAAAGGGAAAGAGAAAGGGAAAGAGGGAAAGAGAGAAGGGTTTTTCGCGGTGTGAAGAATAAAAGGTTTTTCTCGGCGGTTCTTAAAAACTGCCAAGAAATACAATTTATCGGTGTTTTCAATAAACCCGCCGGCTATTTGTACGTCCTTTTCGGCAGTTTTGATATAACCGCTGTATATACACCAGACATTTATCGGCGGGGTTTTAAAACCACGGACCAATACACATAGTTGTTGGGCGGTGTAAAAACACTGCACAAAGACCTGGGCTGAGGCAAGGCCTTTTTATTTTTCTCCTTATTTCAAGGCAATGGCTCTTTATACTTCTAAAGTCCCATCCACATGAGTATATAAAGGGGGAGGGACGATGCATATTTGGAGATTTCATTTGTTCATGTATACTTTTGATGGCCTTTTAGATGACCAAAACACTTTCAGGAATTCATCGAATTGTACACTGGAAACGTCGCCGGTCTTCATTTCTCTATGTATCCCATCTAACACTTACTGTTTTTCCCTTTTTTTTGGTTATTTTCTATAAAGACAAGTTTTGGCTTCTCACATCCCATCTGAAAAAATAAAAAGAGGAAAAATTGCTTTCTGTTTCTGAAGCCATTTTTTCTGTAAGCCTGTATAGAGAAAGAACACAAATGCCCAACAGAAGCTCCACAAAAATAGTTGAGTCTCTGCTTTTGTATGAAGGGGCTACATCGTCTGAAGCAAGGTGGCTGGACCATCGGCTGCAGTACAAGCGTATCGGTATTGGTTGGATCGGTCCGATCCAAAGCCACTTGATACAATAGTTTGTATCATGGCTTGGGATGGGACCGGTCCTGGCCGATCCCGATCTGATCCTTGAAACTATGTGGGCATCTCTAGGTTTAAGTTCTTGTTGATGGGGATTGATTTTGTTAAAAATATAGTAGATATAGGTTGTTTACCAGTTTGGAATGTTTCTGTTCATGTAAGAGATTGATTGTGGGATTTTGACATTTTGTTTGAGATTAATTAGCCGAAAGCTGATTTTTTGGTTCTGTAATAGGATATATAGATATTACCTCCTCCTGCAACATCGGTCAACTTTTGTATATATACCTCCTCCAACTCTCCCAAAGAGCGCCATTGAAGAACCCGCGAGACCATAACCAGTAATAGACTCATAAAGACCTTCCTAGTCATCAACATAGTACAGTCTAAAGAGATTGATGGAAATGTACAGAACCAATAAGCCCCATTAGAAACCATGCAAATGTATACGAAATGACTCTTCTCTCTCTGCTCTTCCCTTTGTCTCTCTGTTCTTGCAAATGAATGAAAAACGCAACAAGAAAGAGGAAGCGGATCTTCTCTCTGCAAATGAAAAACCCCACGTGATACTGTACAAAATTGGAGGTTCAAACGTCGTTTCTGTTCGGACTCTTCTCTCTCTGCTCTTCCCTTTGTCTTTCTGTTCTTGCAAATGAATGAAAAACGCAACAGGAAAGAAGAAGCGGATCTTCCCTCTGCAAATGAAAAACCCCACGTGATACCGTACAAAATCGGAGGTTCAAACGTCGTTTCTGTTAGGACTCTTCAACTTGAGGTTCCGTTATCCCGGGCCGGGATCCTCTGCGGCGTCGTTTCTGTTAGAACTCTTCAACTTGAGGTTCCGTTATCCCAGGCCGGGATCCTCTGTGGGGTAAAACCCTGCGGGGTTCCTGTGGTGTAGAGACTGCCCCGGGTGGGCCCCACAGCACCCGAGGGGCAAAATGGTATTTTTTGCCCCTGGGCCCACCCAGACTGTCTCTATACCACAAGGACCTGCAAGGTTTTGGATCCAGATCTTATGTTCTGGGATCTCGTGTGTTCGCCGGATACTATAGAGAAAAATCTCAAGAGGCAAAATAATGATTACGCCCTCGCGTGTAAGCCCCACTCCGGATTTGTCTCTACAGCACATAAGATCCCGGTTGCATGATTTTACCCTAAGGAGGATCCCCTCTCCGTTAACCCAGTCTTACAAATGGGTCTACAAGGGACAGTTGTCGTAATTATACACACGTAACAGGAGCATATCAGGTCATTTCATAACAGAGGATCCAGAATTGTGGTTCTCCAAATAAACTTCCACAAGTTAGTAAAGTGTAAGAAGGGAGAGGATCAATGTTTGTTTCTTTTTTAGGGCCACCGCAATTCTGATTACAAAAAGAAAAAAATATACAGAACAATACTTTTCATATTTTTTTTAACCTTCAACAATAGTTCGTACTAATACTCATTAGATCAGCTAAATGCACAAATTCTTGAAAGATTCCATTGTTTTTGGGAGTGTTCGTTTGTCAATCCTATGGAACTTGTATTACCAATACAGAGAAGGTTTTCCCTGAAAAGTCATCTGACGACATAAGCACGTCGCCGATCATCCCTAACTCAACATTCCTAAATCCAATATTCCAGTTCGTTTCTCCTTGACGGAGTAACGTATTTTTCTTTCGCCGGCGCCCGACCATCACAAGGTCATAATCGTTCTCTAAACTTCCAATTGCACTCATTGCCTGCAACCCATCCTTCACCCCAACTTCACGAAACACAGCGCGGTCATTAAAAATGGTATTGTACTTGAAGTCATCCAGTGATGCACCATCAAGCTCCCTCTCCTCATCGTCCTTGTTTCCTTCATGATCATCACCATCCAATAGGAACCGCAATACTGTGACCTTCACACCTGGGTGGCCACACATGCGAGTCACATATGCCAGCACCTCACGATCATCTTTCCCACCTAAGAAGATCGCAGCCACATTGTAAGAGAAGTTGTTACAGTTCATACTGAGAGGCAGACCTCGGTCCACAAGGATTCCCACACTGCATGTTGCATTATCTAGTATTTTTGCGTTGAGGTTACTCAAGGGATTGGATCTGACACTATGGAATCTCTGATTCATGGAGTAAGGAATGATAATGAGAGGTATCAACTTGTCATGAGCTAGCTTACAAATGCCCTCGTGCATGTTCTTGTATGGGGCGACCATGGTGAAGGGATGAATCGAGACGCGGCCATCCACGTTACATGAGAAGTTATTGAAAGCAGTCACAATGTGTTCAGAGCCGATGGTGAACCTGGATGATGAGTTGTTCCTGTACTTTGTATGGGTAAGTAGCAAGGGGTTAGCTCCGCCGAGAAGCTCAACAAGGTGGAGCACATAGGTGTCTATTGGGCTCTCTTCAGTTGGATTCGAAGCTTCAAGGACGGTGATCATGGCGTGGACATCGTCATCGTTGTGGATACAGGAAAGGATCCTTAATTCAGTGTTGTGGGGTGAGTTTTGGATTGTTCTTTGTGGATCATTGAGAGAGCCAACGATACTTCTTGATGGTTTGTATATGCTTGTCGTCAAGGGTGTAAGAATGGCTGTCAACGCCACGGTAGACAACACTAATCCAACGTATGCTTGATTATCCAGGAACTGCAAGTTCAAAACCCATCAACCATACATACAAATAATTTACCTGCAGTGCTCTCTCTCTTTCTCTCTCTCTCTCAGAAAAAAAAACAGTGAATGAAAAAGAAGAAGCTAATCACCTTATGTGCCCCCCAATAGGTATACATGATAATCTCTACAATTCCCTTGAAATCCATGATAAGACTAATGGAGATGGCATGTCGAAAGCTGATCCTACAATAATACAAAGAAGACAACAAGGTTCCCAAAAACTTCCCCATATATGCAACCAAGAGGATGCTCTCTAATGCCATAAATGACTTCCAATCCTGTATCAAGAACACGTCTGTGCAAAGACCCATTAGGATAAAGAAGAAAGGAAGAAGAAAATCCAAGACCAATAACTCGATCCTTTCCACTAGTATGGCACCAAGAGGTGAACCCTGTGGTATACACAGCCCTAGAACCATAGGCCCATATATACATCCTACGCCAATTATATCGCATACACCTGCCACGGCCAACACTAAAACTAGGATCGATATTATGTAGATTTCAGCTACTTGTTTCCCCTCTGGCGTTCTCTTAATAATCCACAATAGTGTCGGCCGTATAACGAGGACTATGAAAGCCACCAATAAAGACAAAGACATGATGATCACTATTGTGCTTTTTGTGTTATTTAGTATGATCACCGTCGAAGTAATATAGCATAGATACCCAAACACTTGGTTGGTCATTGCTGAGAACATAGCAATCTGGCCCAGTTCAGAAGTAAGAAGATTGAGTTCATCCAGTGCGTAAGCAAGAACGGAGAAGGACGTCACAGATAAAGATGCAGATAGAGAATACAAGGATAGTAATGAGTATTTGTCGAGGTACTTGTTTAGAAGCTCAATGGCGACTATTGTGACCAAGTAAGAAAAAAGCACAGATGTAATGCCAATGTATATAGCCTTCTTTCCAGGCTTCGTTACCAAACCTATGTCCATTTTCATTGTAATGAGGAAGATGAAGTATATGCTACCTAATGAAGCCATCATGCTTAAGACCCCTACTTCACTTGCTGGAAACACCATTCTCCTAAATAACATGTTGCGTCCAAGGACTGATGGACCTAATATGATACCACCCTGGAGTCCATATTGAATGAATCAGCACCATCACACCATCAAATATACATACACACACACACATATATATATATATATATATATATATATATATATATATAGATAATATGAAAGAAAGAAGTTCGTCAGCTCGATAGATCTTCATTTAGTTAGAGAAAACAAATTAATAAATGGACAAGCACTTCTATTTAATCGTCTGTAGCAGCAGCAAGACTTGTGATTAGTCCATTTTTTTCATTTTTACATAGTTTTAGTGTAAAACTAATTATAATTTTAATATAAATGAATAATCACATCTCTTGTTGTAAGAAATGCTGCAGACGATAACCATATACATATACGTATACATAATTCGAAGAGGGATAAGGAGAAGCTTACCAAGGCGCTGGAGACGAATTTAGATTGTTTCAGAGGCCTGAGAAGAAAGCGGATTGAGTGGTTAAGAATAAAATACAAGGTGAGTTGGATCATCAAGACGGGAAGGGAGAAGCCAGAAGGATAATTTTCTCTGCTCCAAATGCCTCTAGAGGAAACGCCAGTTTTCCTTATCTCGCACACCAGTAAATCAGCTCCTATGCCAACACTGCTTGGCAAATGATTCATATGGATGGACATTGTACGCCAGTAAGCGCCTCCAAGTTTCTCCTTCTATGATAAAATTATTAAGAGATGATGCTATGGGAAAAAAGAAGAAAAAACAGGTAAGAGATATGAACGGAATAACAGAACGGGAGAAACAGTTAGCTCTTTAGGGAGTGCATTTCTTGTACCACCCCCTCTTACCCGTGGTACCCGACTTGAGGGTGCAACTTGGGTCGGTACAATTTAAATCCATGTCTTCCAAATCAATGTAAATCTTTATCAATTTTCACATCAAAATTGTAGCTACCTTATAGGTGAGATACACATCATGTGTATCTCGAACTGAGATCCTATGTGCCAGGATCCAATGTGTTGCGTATGTGCTATAAAGACAAACCCCGGGGGGAAAATGGTATTTTCGCCCTTGGGCGTGGGCCCCACCCCCGGATTTGTCTCTATAGCACATACCCGACACATGGGATCCCGGTCCGTGTATCTCACATGCACCAAACATTTATGTGTTTTCCTTGATATGTATGTGTAACGACCCACCCTACTCGACACAATATTGTCCTCTTTTGGCTCCCCTGAATCAGAGTTCCTAAGGGGTCACCATCCTGATACTACTCTCGCCCAAGCACGCTTAACTGCGGAGTTCTGATTGAGTTCACGGCCATTACGACTTTAAAACGCATTATGTCATAGTAGGGTGTGAATATACATATAAGTACATCACCTTCACCAACCTAGGCGATATGAGATTGTGCAACCCGTAGCCTGTCAGCCCCTTGGGCCCGCCCACGTAGGTTACCACAATCATCCCCCCATGGGACCCAACGTCCACGTTGGCCACATTTCTGGCTGGGCTCCGGCTCTGATACCATTCTGTCACACCCTATATTCTGTGACACGGATCACGAGGCGAAACCTTCGGGATTCATCTCTGGACCGCGGATTGCCATATCATTTCCAAGAATAATGTGAGGGTTTGGATGTTTATTGATTCGAGCTTAATGGTGCTTCATGATGGGATCAAGTGGGGGGTCTAGGGTTGAGTACTTGCAATGACTGAAACCCACTTGTTGCCCCTTAGCATGTACTAACCAATTAGACACACTCCTCAGTTGGTCTTCACTTATGATAAGAAATGGTGAGCCCTATTTATGTTTATTTGTAACTTGCATCATAGAAATGTGTATGATGGGTTCCAATGGATTATTCACGTGTATGGGTGCGTGAATAGCTTCTAAGGAAACTTATCATCCATATTCCATAGGAGAGTACAATCATACTGTGTTCATATGAAATGTTAAGTGTGCCCGGTTGGTGGAAAATAATAAGTTGCCTAGTCCTGTGGGTTGAAAGGCCTACAAAATAAGTTATGGATCATAGTTGATTCATAAGGTCGACTGGACCTTGGGTATTGTACACTCTTAAATCAACATATGGTGGACTTCAAACCATGGTTAGCGCTCGGATCGAAGATGGGCCTACCGGATGTTCTTGAGACATAGGTCACGAAACCTTTTTGGAAGCTGCAATGAGGGACACTTAATATGTCATGTAAACATAGGCATAAACCATATTACATTGCATTTCTTGCTTGAGCATACATTAGTCATCTGATTGTTCATTCTCGCATCATAATCATGTCATAACATTTGTTGTTCATTTCTGGTATTATTACTGTTTTATCGCTGGATTTTGGTCATACATAATGATGTGGATGGTGACGGGATCATGCTTGCTGAATATTCCAAACTCACGCAACTTTTATGTTGTAGGTCGGTTTTGAGTGACGAACGCTGCAGTATCACTTCCGTTCATTTAATAATTTCATGTTGTAATTAAATTAGTTGGGACCATGTTTATTTGGCATTTCATGTAAGGCTCTTCTGTAGCCATTTGATTCATTTTATTTGTTTATTTGAATCTTGGTATTTATCTTCCGCAACTCTGAGTAGACGAAATAAAGTTTATATTTATTTTATCTCCTTTTATTCTTGGAAATGATATGGCAATCCGCGGTCTAGAGATGGATCCCGAAGGTCTCACCTCGTAATCCGTGCCATCCCACCTAGGGATATGTGTCACAGGATCTGGGGCGTGACAGTACGTCTTTATACTCTCCCTCAAACTCATGTAAATTTGCAGATTAGCATGAGTTTGACTGATAATTGTATCAAGTTTGTCAATTGCCAAATCGCAATTTTCTTGAGGTTGTCGCTGTTGAAGTGAGTGAAGAGAGAATAATATAGGCCTCAATGGGATAGACCTCAACAGATCATTAGAAGGGGGGTAACTTCAATGGGTAAGGGTCTCGATGGACCGAATACCCTCTTGGGCAATAAAATTGACCTCTTTGGGTCAATGACTCCATGAACTTTCCTATGGTCTTGCCACAAAAATCATGGGCCTTTAAAATGACCTCCTTGGGTCTAAAATTAAATCATCATGATTTTGCGTTTGGTCTCACCAAAAGAGATCATGAGCTAAAAGAGACTTTCATGGACTAAACAAGCAGTATTTTTTTTTTAACCACTATAATACCTTTTTTTTTCTCTCTTTCTTTTTACTCCCCTTGATATGTCTTTACATTTTGTGCGACACGAAATCATGAAGAAGCTGAAATAACTCAAAAAGAGAGTAGCGCGCGCCTAACCGTTGAGAGCGTTTGTTGTCTTTGTAGAGAAACAATACGATCTTGGACTGGCCCCCTTCGCATGGAGCTGCTTTGGATAATCCTAGATATGCAGGTGTTGGTTTGAATCTTACACTCTCTTGTGAATCCTTCTCATCATATCCAACCACTTTTGTTTGAGAGGGGTGCAAATATCCTCTGGACCATTTGGTACTCTCATAACAAGTTGGTGTTTGAACAAGCTACTCCTTCACAATCTCAAGTGCTAGCACAAATCTAGCATTACAACTTACATTCTGAAAACCCGTTTTATATGAGCAAAAAAAAGACGCCACTTAAAGAATGGATTCTTGTGAGTAACCCACCTCCACCAGGTATTTTTCAAATAATTTTTTATGGAGCTGCTTTGGATAATCCTATATATACAGGTGTTGGGGGATGTTGCAAAGATGATTCAGGTCAATATATTTGTGGCTTCTCCCTTTTCTTGGGCTATACTTCAGCATTGGTTGCAAAGTTGGTTGCTGCCAAAGAAAGCTTAATTATCGCCAAACATATGGGCTTCAACAACATTATCTTGGAAGGTGATTCAGATGCACTGATTCAAATGATTTGTGGTCAATTCAAATCTCCTTGGCGCTTACAACCGCTGGTTCGACACCGCCGATCAATACTTCAGTCTTTTGTTAATGTAAATATTGTACATATCTTTTGGGAGGGGAATATGACAGCTGATATGCCTGCCTCATCAACATGTGGAAAAAACCTCCACCTTTCTTGGTTAAGATACTTCTTGATGACTGTAGGGGCCTAACTTCAGGCCTTTTTGTTCATAAACAAAGTTATTTTGAACCAAAAAATAAATTGATTTGGAAAATGAGAGCATCACCTGCGGGGACCTATATAGGTCCTCGGTAATAAGATTGTGACATGTGGCGATAAGTATAACCCATAACAATTTCAAACTGTTTTAGGTCTTAAAAAATGAACTTTTTCAAATGAATAAAAACTCTATAATAAAATAAAAATAAATAGAATCTAAAACTCATAAATGAGATATTGGTTTTATTTTTTAGGGTTTTTAGATTTAAAGTTCATCTACTTCTTTTAAGGTATAACTTTTTTTAGGGTTTTTCTTTTTATTTTTTTTAAGGTTTAATATTTAGGTTTTAGGGTTCATATTTCCTTTTAGGGTTTTTAGATTTTAAGGTTGACACCTATTTAGGCTTTTTATTTTTTATTTTTTTATTTTTTTAAGATTTAATACTTAGGGTTTAGGTTCATATATATTTCCTTTTCGGGTTTTATTTTTGTAGAGTTTTTAAATTTTAAGGTTAATCTCTTTCTTATTAAGGTTTAACTTTTTTAGGGTTTTTTCTAACTTTTTTAAGGTTTAGGGTTCATTCCTTTTAGAGTGTTAGTATTATAAGATAATATTTAAGATTTTGAGATGATTAATTTTAATACTTAAATTTTAAGATTTATTTGCTTTTTATATTTCATATATTATTTTTTTTCTAATCTTATTTCTAACGGTTTTTTGTTTTTGAGTTTGAGTAAAACTCTTCATGGTTGTCAGTTTCTCAAAGCCACATGGAGTAACGTGATCAAACGGGGGGACCTTTATAGATCCCCGCGGCGGGTAAGCTCCTCATGACTTTTTTAATTTTGTGAGATAATAATGGACCCTCTTGCAAATAATCTACATTGTATATAACGCCAAGACTACTCTTACAAAGCATGCTAACTAGGGGTGCAACTCGGTTCAGTTTGGGTCGGGTTGACCTTAACCCAACCCCAAACTGACCTCCTTGAAGGTCTACCCAAACCCAACTCAACCTGATTTGAAACCCAAACACCAAACTGATTTTATTTTGTAAACCTTAAACCCAACTCAACTGTCACGACCCGAACCAAAAATTCCCTATTTCATAGGTTTTCCAGTCCAAGCGTAACCTTCACCCCGTATCTCTACGGGAGTGGCTACCCATATTGAAATGTAAGCGGAAATTCAAATAGTTCTAGTAAGATACAAGTAACTAAATACACCTTGAACTAAAATTCTACAAGTTCTAGGTAAATTAACATCTAAAGTTAGACTAAATTACATGTTCTATCAGAGTGCGCTACCCATTCCGG
>JAUPMG010172093.1:0-10574 GCA_031762675.1 Pachysandra terminalis
CTAACCTATAAATAGGCTCCTTGTATTCTTTATTCACAAGTAAGCTGAATATAATTATTCATTCTTCATATTTACAATTACTTACTGGGATTTAATTCTCATTAAAATGTTTTGCTTTTAGAGGATAGCGAAGAGTTAGAAAAGGAGATTGAGGCACAAGTATGAGAGGACATCAAGGAGCACATCTGCTTGTTATGAGTTAGATAGAGAGAATGAGAGAGAGTAAGAATGAGATGATAGTCTATGTTTTGGTATTATAATAATATATATACATGTTGTATAGTTTAAGCTGTTTATAAGTTATAGGTATTTAATTAGCATGTAAATTTTTAGTTTTCTTATAGCCGTTGTACAGTAGACTCTGATGTAACCGTTAAACAGGTTATGAAATGGTTTGATTACTAGATATCTGTTTGATTTGTACATGATTCATCATGATCCGGAGTTAAATATTTTAGGTCATGACAACACCTCCCTCGAGACTTGGGGAGGCTAAGACAACCTTTTCCCCATCATGCAAAAACAAGAGTATTGTCCACCCCACTGCAGACTACCCCCGACACCCCACCGGTATCAAGAATCTAGGTATTACAGTAGTCGGAATCACCTAACTCTCCTTTCCAATGGCCATTAGGCAATTCATCAATTGCAGAAACCCTCTGAGCTGCAAAGATATCATTAGCACTAACAGATTCAAGAGAGAAAGGAAGAGATTTCGACTTTCGTAAGGAAATTTGCTATGTACCTGATTGTGAAGGATTGGGATTGGAAGAAGGACGAGAAAGAGATTTAAACCTGCACCTATTTTGTCAAAACAGTCGTCGATTACCTGCTTATCTTTTGATTTGTGACATAATAGAACATCCCCAATTCCGAATTCGGTATATGACCCCTTCGCCACCATCTCAGCCTTCATCGTAGTAAGCCAACACCCCCTCCCCCCCACCTTCTCCTCCTTTCTCAACCTCTCAATTTATGGTTTTGCCAATGAAACACTACACTTGATCCCCTCCTTTGAAGGACTTTTCCGAATGTACACCTTCAGAATAATTTCTTTGCTTTCACGTCCAAACTCCCCACTAGAACCCACTCTACCCTCCACCTCTTTTCTTCTTATGAAGACCCCATCTCCGCCGAAACGGTTGCACGACCTATGATCTAAGAGCTCGACCCTATTGCAGATCTCGATCATCTTCACCTCCAGAGTACCCATCCGTTCCTTGAGCTGACTTTTTAATTCTCCCACCAAATTCGATGTGAAGAGTTTTAAGTCATCCACTTTTTTGAACAGTTGGCCCATCGCAGCCCCTTCCCATGTGCAATCCCCATCTCGAGACCCATTTAATGTTTTAAGTTGGGGCTAACCCCAATTTTATTTTGGACCCCCAAGTTGACCTGTGCATTCCCATAGCCTCGAGCTTTTTGAGAACCCATATTTGAATTGGGCTTCAAGAAAGACTTAACACTCATGTGACCCAAGGCTGCCACCACCCCCGGGCCTTAGAACCGAGCGGAGCCCTATCTTCGAAGGGACCAGCGCCTTAGACCATGATTCTCCATCGGGGTCCAAGGGCCCATCCGCAAAGCCCATCATGTCCTCACCCATTTCCCCTAATAAATGCCTTGGAGAGACCTTACCTAGTTCAAACCATTGTCTGGTCTAAAGGGAAAAAGAGTTTGAATCCCTCCAATCTCCTTCATGCCGCCTCCCCTCCTTGGCCTTGTATGACCCGCCATCACCGCCGCCCCCGTACCTTCACCTACCCCCTCTGACGCATCCTCCCTCACCTCCACTCCCAACACACCACCTGTCTCCCCAGCATCTACATCATCACCTTCTTCCCCAAACTCCCCATCCAAGCCTGCAAGTCCTCCCTTTTCTGAGAGATTTCCTTCTACCACCACTTCAACCTATATTTCGAACCAAAATCTATGGTCAAACAGCTACAACGACCGAGGGATTTGGCTGACCTGACGTTCGCCCACATTAAGGCTCAATTGAGAAGATTCGGGATCCATGGAGTCCTCTGCGCACCTTATAAGCTCCCCTAAGAGACTACCTATGGTATGCAACATTTCTTTTTTCTGGGGGTGAGCCGAAACCACATGTAACAAGATTCGCCACCCATTGTTGCTTGTAGGTCTAACGGTTGTCATGGGTGGTTTGCATTGTACATTATCCGACATTAACCTCACTGCTATTTTTGGAGGTTTACCGGCCAAGATGATGCTTGTAGTTGGCGAACACCCTTCAAGTTTCATTCTGCACCTTTGCTTAATACCTAAAACCTGATTGCATGAAGCTACCAAATATTTCCAAGAATCTTCAAATGGAGGAAAGAAAAAGGCTCTTCACCTCTCGTTCTGGGCCACTGAGGTCACTTTCAACACCTCACCTCTTCTGTTAGTCCTAAACTCAGCAATGAGGACCTGGCTGCCACTTCTCATTGAGCCCAAAACACAAGCTTTATTCCGATTATCTCGAAGACACCATTTTGCTCAGCCAAGCAAGCTCTTCACCTGAGAACCAAATCCATAAGCTTCCTTGGAACCTCGACTCAAACACCTTCACATACCGATTTTGTTGATTTTAGCCTGATTCGAAGGTAAAAACCTTGCGTTCAACCTGGATTGTGATCTTCTCAGTACCGCCTCCACCCAATTTCCTAATATCACTATCATTTACTCTCTTCTGATTCAAGAGGACCTCTCTGTAACTACGATTACCTTTCCCCTCACTTCCTTTGGTTTGTTTGTTTGATGAATCACATCCTTCCATATCCTCTCTCATACTTACAACCGCATTTAACGTTTCCACAATCTCATCCACGGTGTAGCCGGCAAACAGTAGATCGCCGATCACCACTTTCACACCAGTTTTCTTCTGATTCCAATTCATCCCATAATACACAAGGTACAATCTTAATAGCTTGTGGGGAAAAAATATTGCAAGTAAAATTTGCACGCGACAAGATAGAGACTCAGCTTGCCTTCTTTCTTTTTAGAAACTAATCTGGAGATCAGTTGGCTGATGTCTTAACAAAGGGAGTTAATGTTGTACTATTTCATAAGGTTTTGTCCAAGTTGGCATGCGTGATATCCTTGCACCTGCTTGAGGGGACGTTTTTGAATATCATATATTAGGCATACTTGTAATATGGTACACTTATCAGGAGCATTTCTGTCCACCCATTTTGATATTAAATTAAATAATTAAGGTTGAGAGAGGGTTACATCTCTTTCCTCTTCTCTCCATATTCTTCTTCTCCTTACTCCTCTTCTTCTTTTATTTCGTCATTTATTTATTTCAATCCTCAATTACAATTGTCAGGACATGAAATTTGTTTGGTTGTTTCAAATAGGTAAAGATAACAAGATGTTAATGGTAATTCATAGTATTACAAGAAAATTGTATCTTGAACCACAAAAGTTTTGACATGCAATGGAAAGGGAATGAATGAATTCTAGGCTTTTAGAAAAGTGAGACTGGCATGCATATTTCATTTCTCAACTTTGTAGCACTGCCGATTGCAAGACAGTAAGTATGCATGCAGTGCGACAGATGGAGTTTAAGATAAAGCATTTATGCTTAACCATGATAAGTTACACAAGCCATTTTCTTTTCCATTAACAAATTTAAATGGCATGAATGTTTAGGCCAGTTTTTGACCACTATGTAAGTCTCTCACACTCTCAATCAAGTCCTTCTGGATCACATTTACTAGTTGTTTGCATTACATAGTACTAATAGCTAAATAGCCACTCACAAAAGAAACAACCATGCACTTAGGCATCTGGAGTATTGTTCTAAGTACTCTAATCGAGTATTAGAAATTCCAAAGAAATGGACCTTAAAAGAACCTACTACTCATCAGAGTTATGCAAGTGAAACCAAATCTCCAACACTATCCCAAGGAGAGGACTAAACAAGCTTCAAGTCTACATACAAGTCAATTGTGACTTCCCGCATAACCCAAAACTTATCAAGATGAATCTAATAGTTGAACAAATAACCATAGTTACAGCACTTAATCTCTAACTGACTATCCCAATACAATCTGGCAAACTAGAACAACCAAAAGCGTGAAAGAGACAATAGAACAAAGAAGAAGAACAATAACAGCAACAGAAACAACAAGAAAGCATTTAATTTCAACGAAACTCAATTAAAAGAACACTTGGATTATGAAAATGCATAGATGAGCTAAAGAAATACAGTTGATTATGATCGATACTATTGAATTTCCAAATTATAGATGAACCAGTATATAGAATTGTCCATAACAAATCAGGTTCAAACATGAATTCTATCAAACAATAGAAAATTAAACCCTAGTTACGGAGATGTTCAAAGGTACTTAAAACAAAGATTGAGTCAAAAAAAAAAAAAAAAAAAATTGTTACCTGTAATTGGAGTAAGAAAGAATGGATCTCTGTGGAATTCAAGTGGGAAATAGGAATCGATTTATAGCCGGAGACCAAACGGAGAGAGATAGAGATAGTCAATATTGGTCGTTGGAGCTACTCAAAGATGTGAAAATGAGAAGGAAATAAGAAGAATAAGAGTGTCTTTCTGTGAAAGAAATATGGTGACTTTCTTTTTTTTATTTTGAATGGTACAGATAATAAGAGACGTTGGGAGGTCGGGTTCTTCCATTTAGCGTCCTGGCAGTTGTTTCTTGTGATGCGAGATATCAGCAATGATTGGGGGGAGTACCGAAGTACTGTTGATCCCCAAAACAGTATCTGTAAGTAAATGCACATGTGTCCGTACCTGAGAGGCTTACCAATTTTTGAGTTGGACTGGTCCGGTTATTTGTCGCACACCGGCCTAAATCACGGGGTGACCATTCCGGGGTAAGGTTTTCCCAAAGGGGTCAGTGTCTCAGAAAAGATGAAGGCCGGGATTGGGAAGAGAACCTCAGGAAAGTGTCAAAGAGGCTGCAGAGCTTTAATGGCTACCTCAGAGAGAGAGTTCAGTCTTCTGTAACTTTTCTCCCCTCTCCAAAAGTTGCCTTTACTCCTAGGAGTGAAGGCTTTTATACTCATCCACTCTTAGTCAAGCCCTCTTACCGAGTGATAAGTGTCGTGCATGCCAGATGCTACAAAGACACCTGTCACTGCGGAATAGACTGACAGAGCGGTCTGCAGCTTTAACCAATCACATAAGCCGTCTATGTAGACTTCCTCCGTCCACCTGGGCCAATGGGACGGTTTCTCTGGCCTCAACTCCTGAGAGGGATTCTTGATTCTCCCTCACCCTTTTGATTGGTCTGAAACTGTAATGATTGAGAATTGTGGGCAGACTGTAGATTAGCCAAATCCAAGCGCCGCCCGTGTGGGCTTTTGCTGTCCCCCTAGGCCAATGGGATTAACCTGCTAGCCCCTTTTCCCTGAAAAAATGGGTTTCTTGGTTTCCCCTCCACTTATAAAGTCTATTCTCGGATTTAGAATATGATCAAACTGTCTCTATTCAATCTCGAGATTCGATCATAAAGTATGTTCTCGGATTTAGAATAGGATCAAATTGTCTCTATTCAATCTCGAGATTCGATCATAAAGTCTGTTCTCGGATTTAAAATAGGATCAAATTGTCTCTATCTAATCTCGAGATTAGATCATAAAGTCTTTTCTCGGATTTAGAATAGGATCAAATTGTCTCTATTCAATCTTAAGATTAGATCATAAAGTCTATTCTCGGATTGTATATGCCTCCTCATATTCGGATATATTACTGATCTTGAGGTCAGACCTCTAGGTTTGATTTTCAAGTTTCAGCATAGGATCGAATTACCTTTAACTGCTCTCGAGGGTAGATCACAAAGTCTATTCTCGGATTTGGGATGGGATCAAATTGTCTCTATCCAATCTCGAGATTAGATCATAAAGTCTATTCTCGGATTTAGAAATGATCAAATTGTCTCTATTCAATCTCGAGATTAGATCATAAAGTCTGTTCTCGGATTTAGAATAGGATCAAATTGTCTCTATCTAATCTCGAGATTAGATCATAAAGTCTTTTCTCGGATTTAGAATAGGATTAAATTGTCTCTATTCAATCTCGAGATTAGATCATAAAGTCTATTCTCGGATTGCATATGCCTCCTCATATTCAGATATATACTTTGAGGCGGGAAAGAAATAGATTTTGCCCGGGAGTTGCCAGATAGCTTCATCTTATTGGTCCAATTTGAATTTTCAAATTGAGGGATCATCATTAGCCCCCTGCACTTAGAACATGTTGATGGGACATGTTGTAAAGGCACACTCGACAAGGCATTAAATGCTTTGGATAGCCGTATCATCGCTGAATCTTTGATTAGCCGTCAGACAATTACTATTCAGAGCCCGGGGCACGCCATACTAAATGCTCGGCCTGACGTGTCTTTCAGTGATTGATCATCGTTTGAACTGCTTGTCAGTTCCAAAACCATTTTTGGGAAGATCCAACCGGTTTCATGATTGCATGGGGTTTATAAAAATGAGAGCTGCGCATCAGATTTTTATCCTTGCTACTCTATCCTCTTCATCCTTCCTTCTGCAACCAGAGCTCTTGTCTGCGGTCTGTGCTACTTCCTTTAGAGCATTCTTTTCTTTCTTTTCCGTATTTACGAGTCATAGCGTCCTCAAAATCTCTAGAAAAGACAGGAAAGGTCATAAAAATGGCACCAAGTTCTCCACCAGAGATTTCTTCCGGTTTCTAGACACAGGTAAATCATTGGATTCCCCTTATCCAAGTAGAAGAAGGGGACATTCAGACCCCTTATCCAGACTTTGATGAAGCCCTAGGAGCAAGGAAACGTTTTCGGACGACTCCCTATTTAGAGTATCTCGGGGTGATTACCCTGTCTCTAAGGTGAGTTTTAAGTCTCACCTCGGGTTACTGACCGGTTGGGCGACCTAGTGCTGCTCGGTGCTCTCAAACTCGGTCTACCAGAAAAAGTTGAAGGAGGCTGGCATTTACAACGCCATTCGGGTTTCTTTGTTGGAGATCTCCCGGGACAATGATGGTATGTTGGAGCTGGTGATGAGGTGGAATCCTCAAACTCACACCTTCATGACGGCATTCGGGGAGATCACCCCGACTCTCGAGGATGTTGAAGTTCTTTGCTGTCTGCCAGTACTTGGTTCTCAAAGCCCAGCGTTGATTAAGTTGTCTCGAGAGGAGAAGGAGATCGAAGACCTTCTTCATGAGGGTATGCGGGCGTCTTCACGACCTCCTGTTATTAAGAAGAAGGGGAAGAAGAGCGAGAGTAAAGGCTCTCGCAGAATGAAATCGGGTTGGATCCGCTTCTTTTGGAGGGAGGAGAATCTGATTCGTAGCTCCAATGTGATGGAGATCATTGAGGGTGAAGGTCGGGATAGCCCTTCCTTCTTCGATGCGTTCATCAGTATCTGGCTATCCCATTTTGTCTTGGAAAGGCTTTCCAAATGACAAAGTAAATGAGCAGCTGTTCCCCTTAGCGATCAAGTTGGCCCAAGGAGTGTCGATACCCTTGGCTCCTCTTTTCTTGGGGAATTTGTACGATAATCTCGACCTCTTAGCTGCAGACCAGGCCCGGTCCCGAGGTCAGAGGTTGATCGAGCCCCTTGTGGATGTCGGGTTTCTACAAATGTTCCTCTGGGAGCGGTACCCAGCGTATGCCCCAACAAAGATTTCAAAAGTTTCCAAGGTGGACTCTGCTGGCAGGCCACATCCTCGAGCCGCATTCTGGGGTGGGGAGGCTCCTTCAACGAAATGCGACTTGAAGGATATGCTGGATGTCGAAGGCCATTTCGAGTTCCGGCCGTATACTTGAGTCATTGGAGGAGTTGTCCAGATCTTGAAGTGTCCGCCTGGCCGGGGTTGTCTCCCGGATGTTGTGTTTATCTGGTGATTCTCCACCAGAACTACGTTCTCGGGAGAGTAGAAGACAGTGTACTTAATAATATGAGTTATAACCCTGATCGGGTTATGAGCCAGTTTGGCTTTGATCAACGCGTGTCGAGGATGCTTTTGAAGAAAAGTTCGGATTTGAAGATCACGGCAAGAAGCTTCCTCTTAGAAGGGGGTTTCAAGTTCATTGACTCTTGGGGAGCTGTGTCGGCAGTCCCTAAGACCAGGAATGGGAAAGCGTCAAGTAAGTGGCTGACCTATTGGCAAGAGATGCTTGAAGAAATCTGCCGCTTCAAAGAGTTAGAGGTCGAACAATCTCAATTCAAGATTACGCAGCGGGGCACTCGTTTGAAGCAAACGGGTCGTCGCTCGAAAGGTGTTTCGAGGCCGAATCCTCAACCGCTCCACACTAGTTCCGTGCTAAAGCCGTATCTTCCTTCAGAGGGTGAACCCATCGTTTCTGATCCTCGGCGTAAGTCCGCTGATCCTGGTTCTCAAGCGTCGGGTTTTAAAGGCAAGAAAAGTGTCCACAAGGTACATTATTTCTCCTATGCATCCTTTAATTCGTCTTTCCTCCATTAAAGTTTACTAACACGGGTTTTAATTGATTGACAGGCCGGGACTTTCCTTTTTGAGAAAATTGCTGAGGCTCTATCTTCTCCTCTTGCAGTGGACGATTCTCCTTCTGCAGGTAAAATTCTTGGTATAGATTCTTTTCTTTGTTGTATAATGTAGGAAATCCTTCCTTCTTAAAACACGTGGATCATCTTGGTCAGGTTCTTCAAAGAAGCAAAAGGGAGGCAAGGGGAAGAAAAAGACAAAGGATACTGAGGTCCGTCCCCCAACTTAGGCCAGACTTGGGGCCCATGGAGAGGATCCTGAGGCTTAGAAGGTCTACACACAGGCCAGATGCCGACACCCTACCTGATAGATCCGAGATGTGCTTTGATGACATTATCAGGGAGCTGGCATCTTATCAGGCTATGGAAGGAGAAGGGGAAAGAACACAAAAGCCTACGGTTGATCCGGTGTCCGTTGTATCTAGTTTGGATCTCTCAGTCAGTGATGATGAAGGGGTGAGCGAAACTAAGGCCTGGATCAACGCTCAAGACAAGGCTGGAAATCTAGAGGAATCTCTGAGCTTTTCGGAAGAATTGGACAGATATGAGGAGGAGGCCGAAATGCAGTCGATTGATGATTTTCAGGGTTTGGAGGTCGATGAAGCGAACGTGCCGACCACTTCCGATGTCGAAATTGATTCTCATCGTCCGAGAGATGAGGAGAGGGAAGCTGAATTCAAAGAGAGTGATACCGAGGTTGTTACTCAAGGGGCTCAGGAGGCAGGCTCGCCAGTAGAACCCCCGGTGGTCGGGCTTGCAACTGAAGGGTCACCAGTTCCTGAAGGTAGTATTGATAACGGGGTTCTACCCGACTTATCAATTCTTTCTTCCACTTCAGCTGTAGTCGAGGCCATCATCCCTTCTGAGACGTTGGGTGAGAGTGTAATAGGACCTTCCTCAGGAGATAAGGTCTTGCCTACGACGAAAGTCAATATCTCCCCTTCTTCAGAAGAAATGATCGCTCCACTTCCTGCCCCTAGTGCCGAAAAGCAATCCCAAGATGTCAAGGATGATATCACCGTTCCTCTTCTTTCTTCCGATATCACTTCTTCCTCTGCCGATCTTCCGAAATCAAAAACGAAAAAGGTGGAGCATTTTAACCAACATATGATGGTGTTCGAGAACTACTATATCCCCGACGACCTGATAAAGTGGATGGAGGTAATCTTTGAATTTTATGGGGATATCTCTGATGACGTTTATGTCTCTTCTCTTTGGATGAGGAGTGCCGGTTACACAGAGCTATGCATTTTATTGAAATCAATGTCCGAAATGACGTTAGGATCTTTTACCGCTGAGAAGCTGCAAAGCTGGAAGAAGAAAGTTCTCGACACCGAGGTCCTGGGTTTTCAAGTAGATTGGTTGAAATCTCGCCTTGCCGAGATTGAGGAAGGTTTAGTTCACATCGCTAAGAAGGGAAGCATTGAGGTGCGGGTTGCTGAGGCTAAAGAATCGCTGTTAAAACTCGCGGAAATCCAGGAAGAGAAACTTAAAGAAATAGATTCGTTAAAGAGTACTCTGATGGCCAAGGAGAAGGAACTCGAAGACATGAAGCTTGCAGTCCAGACGTATAAGAGGGAAGAGGAAGAGAGTGAGAGTGAACTCCAAGCTATTACACAACTGAGTAATCTATATGTAAATCAGAATTCTCTTCCTGAAGATATTTGTAACATTGTAATGAAATGAAATGGAGATTATGTAATTGGGCTTACTTTCAATAATAATATTTCCTTAGCCATTTGCTGTTTACAAGTTCTTCCCGAGCGTTTTCTTCAAAAGATAGAATTTTATAATAACCAGATTCGTAAGCTTGAATGACTTCAAAGGGTCCATCCCACCGAGGTGCAAACTTTGGTTTGATAGTGTTGCTACGCTCGTACCAAGAAGGTCTGAGAAAAAGATCACCTGCTATGAAGTCTTGGGGAGAAACCCTTTTCTGATAAGCTTTGGAGATCACTTGATGATATTGAAGGTTCTGTTCAAAGGCTTGCTGACGTTTTTCGTCCAAGTTGTTCAAATCGTGCATCCGAATGGTGGCAAAATAATGAGTGTCCCAATCAATCTCGGCTGCTTGCAAA
>JAUPMG010172104.1:0-10574 GCA_031762675.1 Pachysandra terminalis
TATGGAGGTTCAATACATGGCATGCATCATCATGGCATTCAAATCATGTGTAATTAAAATAAAACATATATAATTATCAATCAATCAAATTTAACCATCTAATCATGTTATAACATCATCATACTCAACATAAATTAATTAGGAATAACCAGGAATTCAATTCAAAGCATAAACTCATTAATCACACAAATATGGGTTGTTCGACAGCCTAACCGATACACCGATTAGCCACCGGCAACCTATGCAGTAGTTTAAACACAAAAAAATGCAGATAGGGGTCCTACCGACGAGCTAACCGGCACGCCGGTTGGCCACCAGTAGGCTAAACAGTGTTAACTAAAGCTTCAGAAAAATTCCGGCAGGATTCCGACAAGATTCTGGCACGCCAGTTGGGGGATTTTCTGGGTTTTTCAGTTTCGACAGTCAGTCGGTATTTTGGTCATAACATGGTCAATTCTTATCGGAATCACGTCAAACTTGTTTTGTTGGATTCCTAAAGAATAGGGGAATCGCAAAACAAAATATAAAATAAATAATTTAAAATATATACCTAGGTCCGGGACTCAGTCGATTAGGTCTGTACAATTTTCCAGTTTTAGTTCTTGTTGAAAAAGTATAAAAACAATGAATTTAAGGTTGTGCTGTGTCATATTCATTGAATATGACCTAGACACCTAAATCCAAACCCAAAATAAAGAGTAATTGAAATTACTTACAGTGCTCTAGCTCGTCGGATCTTCTTCTTCTTCAACCCGGTTCGAGTCTGAACTTGTTCTTCTTCTTCAACCTAGCAGCAGCATGCTCGCACGGGAATCCCAGCACCTGGCCTCGTGCGGCAGCGCATCAAGTGTGCAGGTGGGAAGCGCAGTTTAGCAAGCCCAGTGCCCAAGTGTGCACAGGCAGCCTAGCACTCAGGCCGCGCATGGGACCCCAACGCGTGGGCAGCGCATGGGCAGCCCATACGCAGGCACGGGAGCGCGACAACCCAGTGCGTTGGCACGGGCACACAGCCTAGTGTAGTAGGCATGGGTCTATGGCCCAACGCAGCAGGCGTGGGCGCGCAAACCAATGCGCGGGAAGCCCAGCGTGCAGGCAGCCCAGAGTAGCCTAGCGTGCGGGCAACCCAGTGCAGCTATGCGCGTGGGTAGCCCAAGCCTGTCGATCACGCGCAGGAAGCCAGGCTACAGGGGTACGCACAAGCGCAGTAGCCCAGGCACGCGCATGCGTGCTTGTGTGGATTTCTGCAGGAAAAAAAAGCAGCTCAGTTAATGATTTTAACGAGGTTTGTCGACATACCTCAATCCAATGAAGACGTATCGCAGTAGCTCTGATAGCAATGAAGGTTGTAAACGATATGGATCATGTACCTCGATGCACATGAACCTGAATCTGCAACGGAAGATCTCTATCAAACCGAATAACGTCTCACATCGGAATATGTGATTACTAGAACCACATGCAGTCAACCCACACTTAATCGACCTAGGGCTTTGTATGGAACCCCAATAGCAAATCTAGATCTCTGTAGGAAGAAGTGATGAAGAGAGGAGAGAGTTCTCTAGGGCTCTACTCCCAAAAACGTGAATAGTAATCATATGGGCAGGGAGGAGGAGTCTTCCAAGTAGAAGACTCAACTCCACCTAGGACTCTATCTCCTAATCTTATTAGAAGAGAGTTATCCACATCCACACTTCTAATCAAGTATAGACGTCCCATTAAGTGGAGACCCCGGGTCAGCCCAAACAGGTCGGGCCAACCGGGTCGACCCATCTCTAAAATCCAACATTTACAGTGGCTGAATAAATTTTTGCATCTTGGAGCATAGGTATTCCTTCAATAGCAGTAAATGAGAACAACATGAAGACCAAGGTGAGACAAATTGAACTTATTTGCAGTGAACTACCTTACATAAGCACAACCAGGTCTATAAATAGAGCAACAGGTATGTCTCTTTTTCTCAAACCCTTTTCTTTTTTTTGTTTATCTCTACAACTCCCCCTTCTCTTTCTCTCACCGTACCCTCATTAGTTAACCACTCAGGTATTGACATCTATCATCTTGGGTTAGTGTAATTAATTCTTTTGATTGACCAATTTTGGGGATCAACATTTAGCGACTCTGCTGGGGAGCCTATTGAGTTTCCCTTTTATCCTTTCTTTGCTGTGATTGTGTCACTCAGGTAGGCCAGGCTTGATCATGACTCAGGGCCAGCAAGACCCTTCTCCGGCGGAAGGACGGGGTATGCCCATTACTGAAGAACCCGTGATCCTTCGCCTTGGGATAGACCCATCACCCCCAACTGAAATCCCGGCCCCTCCTCGTGAGCCTCGTTTTCTAACTCCTCCACCTCCAACTGTCCCACATGTAAACCTTCTCCAGAGGCCTCCTTCAAAACCCTCGTTGAAGCCATGTGGTTTATCCAACAACAGTTAATGATGTTGTCGGCCCAACAAAATGTTAGCCAACATCCCGCTGTGCCGAGACTGTCCCCCCGCTGTCTACTCCTCGAGAGAGAGTGGGACTCTCCACCGAGCATAACCAGCAATCCATTGTCCTGCAGCCCATTACACCGATATTTGCTCCCCAAGAAGGAGTGGTTAACCCAATTACCGAATTTGCCATGAGTTGTTCTCCCCTCAATTGGCCCCACAACCTCTAGTCCCAACACCACTTCTCACCACCTCGCCTTCTGCCTCGGAGAAGTCTTTTGTCACGTTGGCTGATGTTGAGGCCTTACTGATGAAATCTCGCTATCGGGATCCATATTGGGTCGATAGTGATTTTCGCCCCCTTACCGGCCTCGTTGTTACAGAGGCCTTACCCCAAGGTCTATGTCAGTCCCAAATTCCAGAAGTTTACTGGCCAAACCAGCAATGTGAGGGAACATCTCGTCCGTTTTATTGAGGCGCTCGGCCCCTACGCTGCTAACTATGACCTGTGGAGTTCGCGAAATCTTTGTCCGAGAAGGCTTACACATGGTACAACAACCTCAAGCCTGGGTCCGTCCACACTTAGGAAGACATGGCCTCTCTTTTCAATAAAAAGTTTTGTGTCACCGAGGAAGCCTATACTATTGTCGATGTTAGCAGAGAACACCAACGCTCCTTAGAGAGCACGATTGATTATATAAGAAGGCTCCGGGGTTTCGTGATGTCTTGCACAGACTCAGAAAAAGAATCTCGTTTTGTTGACTTAAGCGTGATGGGAATGCTTCCCGAGTACTGGATCCAAGTAGAACTCCACAAACTTTCGAGTTTCACTTCGTTTATCGAGGTTGCTAGGCGGACTGGCGTGTCGGTGCCGTCCGTAAATAGTACTTAGAAGTCTACTGATAAAAAGCGCGGAGTCGAGTCCACTATTGTTAAAGAACACTCCCCCGAGAGGTCGAAGAAGAAAGGAAGGACAGACGATCGCCCCACACCACCTGAGCCAGACTGCTCCCCGGCTTAGCTTGATATTTTGTTAGAAAATTGGATCCGAGACAACCGCATCGTTTTACCAGCTATAAAGAAAGAACCGACTGCCCAAGAAATGCGAAGTCCCCGGTATTCCAAATTCCACAGAAACGCCAGCCATCGCACTTCGACTGTTACTCTCTGAGGAGGATTTACCACGCTATGGTGAGAAATGGCGAGGTCGATTTACAGTCAGAGCAAGTTCACGCTGACCCTTTGCCTACCCATAGAGGCAAAGGGAAGGAAGTGGTGAACGTTATTGTCTTCGAAGTTGAAGTAGAGGCTGTTGTAAGGAGAGGATCGATACTGCCCAAATTCCAACACCTCGACGAAAGCCTCAAGGAGATTGGCTTCTCGGTGACAAAACAAATTGCCATTCGGGTTTACGTCCAAAAGTTGCTATTACAAGAGGTAGAGTAAGCATGTGTTGCCGAGGCAACAGGTGATGTGATCACCTTCGGCAAGGAAGATATAATGGTCCCTCACGAGGATCACCTCCGAGCTCTATATGTAAATTCCACCCTGCAGGGTATCGACATATGAAGGTCGTTAGGCGATGTTGGGTCCTTATTGAACATCATCCCTCTTAGTATTTTGAAAGCCATTGGAGTCTCAGAGGGACAGATCGTCCCTCAACCAATGAGGATCTATGGTTTCAATGCCCAAAGTCAATGCACGATGGGCCATGTCACCCTCGAACTCCAAGTCAGGTCGTACATGCACCTTACTCTTTTTCATGTGCTCAACAACAGCCCTTCCTATCATATCCTTCTCGATTGACCATGGATCCACCGATGTCGTCTTGTCCCCTCCACGTATCCTTAGTGCTACAAGCGAATTAGGAAGGGAAAGATGGTGCGGTTGTTTGCTGATCCTTGTCCCTTCAATGAGTCTGAGGTTTACTTTGCAGATGCAACTGAGTACGACGAGTTAGCTCTTGCAGACGAATGTCAAGTATATTTACCTCGGGGAACCTTGCTGCTTACTTGGCCCGATATTCGGGTGAACCCCGAGGTCGCATTGACAGAACCAGTACCGTCAAAGAGGAAGCTAAAGGAAGAAAACAAGAGGAAGAAGGAAGAAGAAAAGGAAGAAGGAAAGCGCCAAAGGTCCACTGAAAGCGCTCCGACTAAGTCTGCTTCTAAGGCCCGATGCACGAACATTGAAATGCCCAATGGGCAGATTGTCTACAGAATTTGGACCGAGCTTAATCAGTCGAAGTCAGAAGTTGTAATGAAGAAGCCGGTCTCGAGCTGAGTACAGAATCAGAGCCCGTGGCTCACAACATCGGGGAATCTGATGACGATGATGACTCTATCATAGCTGATATCTTCGAAGGCAGTCATGATATTCGAGAAGCTTCAGAACACCTCGAGGATGGTGTCAAGTTTGCCCTCGAGACCCTTGAAGTAGTGAATCTAAGTGATGATGACATCAAGCAAACAACCTTTGTAAACTCCAATCTATCTGCTAGAGAGAAATGTAATCTTGTGTGTTTATTGAAGAAATACAAAGATGTTTTCGCTTGGTCGCATGATGAGATGTGCAGTTTGGACTTTCACCTAGTCACACACTGACTTCACTTATCTACTGACGTTAAGCCTTTTAAACAGCATGCCGGAGTATTCAAACGCAAGATTCAATTACAAATAAAGGATGAGGTAGAAAATTTACTAAAGGCAGGGTTCATTAGACCCATTCAGCATCCGGCTTGGCTCGCGAATATTATCCCAGTTAAAAAGAAAAAATGGTAGATTCGGTGTTGCATCGACTTTCGAGACCTTAATAAGGCGAGCCCTAAGGACGAGTTTCCTATGCCAAATATGGATCTCTTGATTGACGCTACAGCCAGGCACTTGATGTTCTCTTTTATGGAAGGGTTTAGCGGTTACAACCAGATCCGAATGCACAGTTCTGATGCTCCACACACGGCGTTTCGGACTCCTATGGGTAACGTTTATTATACAGTCATGCCTTTCGGCTTGAAGAACACTAGAGCCACTTACCAACGGACTATGACGTCTATATTTCATGATATGATCCATGCGAAAGTCGAAGACTACGTAAATGATACAGTGGTGAAGTCCCAAGAACGAAAGGGCCACCTTCAAGTATTGAAATGAGTTTTTCAGCGATGTCAACTTTATAATCTGAGGATGAATCCGGCTAAGTGTGCCTTTGGGGTCATTGCTGGAGAATTTTTGGGGTTCGTTGTACACTGACAAGGCATCGATCTCGACCCCAGCAAGTCCATGGCAATACTCAAGTTGACTCCACCTCAAACTCAGAAGCAGTTGAAGTCCTTCCTCGGGAAGATTTCGTATATTAGAAGATTCATCCCCGTCCGGCCTTTCTGGCTACATCTCACCAGTCATGCCTTTGCTTCTCTGGGGGGCTCCATTTCTTTGGTCTGAAGAATGCTAGTAGGCTTTTAAGAAAGTCAAGGATGTTCTAAGGCATCCGCATTCTATGATCTCGCCCACACCGGGAAAGCCACTTCGGAATTATTTGGCTACCTTAGAGGGCGCTATTGGTGGACTGCTCGCTTAGGAAGATGCCCAAGGTGTCGAGAAACCAGTTTATTAAATCAGCAGACTCCTTCGAGGCCCTAAGATGAAGTATTTGCAGATTGACAGATTTTGTCTCGCCTTTGCCCATGTGACTCGTAAGCTGAGGCATTATCTGTTGTCTTGCCCAACCTGTTTGGTAACCCGGGCGAACCCCCTCAAATACTTGTTTTCTCAACCAGTGCTCAGCGGCCGGTATACCAAATGGCTTTTCCAATTATCTGAGTTTGACATTTCTTGTGAACACCCTTGCTCCATTCGAGGGCAGGCGGTAGCTGATCTACTCGCGGCCTTCTCTAAGGTTGAAGAAAAAGATCTGCCCGAGTTCTAGATTGACAAGGCTGAAGACCGAGAATGGATTTTGAAATTCGATGGATCAGTCAATGCTAATGGCGATGGTGTCGACATCGAGTTCATAGTAACAACGGATACCACCTTTACTTTTCCTTTAAGTTGGATTTCTTGTGCACTAACAACAGAGCCGAATTACAACGAAGGGTCATTTGCAACGCATTGACGTCATCCGAAAGGTCATTATCTCACAAATTAACAAAGACTTTGTTTTCATAGAACCGGTTAAGAGTTCTCGGGGATTCAAAAGTCATTATCTCACAAATTAACGAAGACTCTGTTGTCAAAGAACCAGAATTGGTGCCTTATAGAACAACAATACAAGCCCTGACGAAGAAGTTCTTGGAATGTACTATGTCTTACGTTTTGAGGTTGAAGAATCATCTAGATGATCTTTTAGCCAACCTCAAAAGCAGGATTACCACAGAGGGTCATTCTTAACGCATCGACGTCATCCGAAAGGTTCTACCGGCTATCCTCGATTCGGTTCTCAAGAAAGAGGACATCCTCCCAAGCGATTGAAGACATCCTATCCTGTACAGGAGTCGACATCCGGTATCACCTAATGGAATTCCCATAAGAAAATTGGTTAATTTTGCATAAATCAATGAAGCATTGTACTTTAAAGCTGCAACCAATGTCTTGCTAAGTGTGTTGGTGAAGATGAAGCCCGATAAATCCTTCTCGATGTTCATAAGGAGACTTACGGGGTGCAGGATTTCATTCCGCTCGGCAGAAGGTTGCACAGATACGGTGTTTATTGGCCTACCTTGGATCTTGATGCCGCTAGGGTACAGAAGGACTATGAAAGCTGCCAGAAGCCGATAGATATCGTGGAAGCTTTCCCTGTAGATGCACAATATCAAGATTGGAGGGAACCCTTCATTCTCTTCCTTCAAGACGTAATTTCGCTTGACAATGCTTTAGAAAAGCACTGGATCCAAAGAAGAGCAACTCGATTTCAGATACACGGAGATAACCTGTTTAGAGTCAATTTCAACAACCGATTATTGAAATGCGTTGGTCCTTCCGATGCCGAAGTCACACTGCGAGAAGTTCACTCGAGTTCTTGTGGTGCTCATCAAGGGAAAGAGAAACTAGTGGATCAATTAATGACTATCGGTTACTATTGGCTTTCTATGAGAGATAACGCCTTTGAATACGTAAAAACTTGTTCTCAATGTCAGATTCAGGGCAATATCCCTCGACGACCCCCTCAAGCTATTCAATCAGTTATAAGTCCCTGGCCTTTTCACACTTGGGGGCTTGACCTAATAGGTCCCATCAATCCTCATAGTAGACGAGGGCACACTTGGATTCTGGTTGCTATTGATTACTTCACGAAATGGGTTGAGGCTATAACACTACGGAGGGCGAATGGGGTAGCTGTGGCTCAATTCGTCAATGAACAAATTATCCTCTGGTCTGGGCTACCTTGAAGAATCATTACTGATAACGGTTCATCCTTTTTGAATTGGCCCGTCCGACTGTTGCTTGCTGAGAGTTATGTTACTCACGTCAAAGCTACCTAGTTTTATCCCCAAGGGAATGGCCAGACCGAGGCCACCAACAAGACACTTATCAAGCTCCTGAGTAAGATGGCTTATGATTATAATGTTCGCTGGAATGGACATTTATTCAATGTTCTCTGGGCGTATCGGGTCTCAAAGCACCCCGTGACTCAAGCCATTGCTTTCTCATTAGTCTACGGAACCGACTCGATACTCCCTGTCGACTTACAAGTTGCCTCTGCCCGACTTTTGCAAGCAGTTGGAATTGATTGGGATACTCACCACTTTGCCACCATTTGGATACATTAGCTAAATATGTTAGACGAGAAGTGTCGACTTGCCTTTGCCAGAAATCTTCAATATCATCAAATTATTTCCAGAGCGTATCAAAAGAAAGTATCATCTCGGGACATCGAATCAGGGGAATTCGTTCTTAGAGCTTCGTGGTATGAACGAAGTAACACCATCAAACCTAAGTTCGCACCTCGGTGGGACAGACCCTTTGAGATAGTTCAAGCCTACCCATTCGATTATTATAAAATCTTATTTTTTGAAGAGAATGCCATGAGGAACTTGTAAATGGTAAATGGTAAATGGTAAATGGTTGAGGAAGTATCATTATTAAAACTAGTCTCAACACTATATACGGGTGTAAAAATTATCATTTCATTTCTTTATGGCTTTACATATCTCTTTGGGAAGCATGTTTTGAGTAATAAAAGATTCACTCGAGTGGTCAATGATATCAAGTTCACCCTTGACTTTTTCCTTCTCCGACTCAAGTGCAAGAGCCATTTTTTCAATATCTCAGATCTCCTACTCCTTGGCGGCCAGAGCACTCCTTAGCAATTCCGCTTCCTTTAACTTCTGAACATAGGTCTCGGCAAGGCCCGAGATCATCCCCTCAACCTAAGAAATCTTAGCCCGGACCTCATTCCTCCTTGCAGCTTGGAGCGAACCCCTCTCAATCTCGGCAAGAAGAAACTTCAACCATTCCACCCTGAAACCTAGCTTCTCAATACTGAGGTCTCTTGTCTTCCAACTAGTGATCTCTTCAGGGGAGATGGAGGCGAGGCTCATCTCAGACATGGAACTCAGCAAGGTACAAAACTTTATGAATCCGCCACTCCAAACCCATAGGGTAGGAGTCGAAGGGCCTTTCGAGATATCCCCGAAGGCGTTGAAGATGCCTTCCATCCACTTCACCAAGCTCTCGGGGAAGAAATACCCCTCGAACACTGAGATACGCTAGTCAGTATGCTCGATCTTCGGCTTCTTCGGCCTTGGAGTATCACCAGTACTTGGAGCGGTTGCAGTAATAGCAGGAGGAGCAACGGGATCATCGTCAATATCGATAACCTCCTGCTCTTTACCCAATGAACCTTGCTCCTCGGGTGTCTCGACCTCCATAGGTCACTTTGAGACTTGCATGTTTGTAGCCAGAGGGTGTCTTCTTCGAAAATGGAAGCTGTAGGAATCTTGGTTTACACCACCTGATGGAATGCCTGAAGCCTCGGTTGTAGATTGAGCAGGATCCCCAGGTGATTTTGTTGAAGTTGCAGGAACCCTCGCGGTTGAACCCCAGGGCATAAAAGAATCCAACACCGCCAAAGTAGAAGAGAAGGTTGACAAATTCGGGAGTGCCGCAACGTCGATATTTCCCCTTGGAATAGGCGTTCCGTCGGTTGGGGGGATCGTTTCGCCGAAGCCCGATTTTTTTATCGGGGCTCCACTGTAGGGCCCAAACTGTCACACCCTGCACTCCCAAAAGCACACGTGTCAGCACGTGTGTGTCCTGGAGTGCGGAGCCATGACCCTCACCCTCCATTCTCTGTTATCATCCTTCTTTTCAAGCGTGAGGGTGGAAAACTAACATACTAATCGTTAAAACAGTATTCATCATCAATAAAAATTTACGGAATTAATCAAAGATCAGTACCTGCAATTTTTATATCCATCTGGCACCATCTACATAGACACTCAAAATATCATCAAGACTAAAGTATACATGCCTAGCCTTGTATATGCGAGTCCAACTGTACTACCACATGTGCTTGCCAACAAAATACTACATGTCCAAATCTACAGTCCCAAAATATACATAACCCAAAATACATCACAAAATAAGACATAACTACATGTCCAAACACGACTCCAATATACAACAAAATGTATAACTCAAAATATAACATGAGAGCAAGCATCGCTCACATCAAGCAGAATCCCTGGTCTCGGTCATCATAGTCATCCCCATCACATACTCTATCAGGAGGTGTATCATGAGCATCTCTATGGCCTGAAAAATGTTTCAACGGAAAGTTTGAGTTAAAAAGCTCGGCAAGTAAAGCATACTAACATAATAGAACAAGTAGGTTTTCACATGATCATGCCATCAATGTTATGCGTTCTATAACATAAATTTTCTACATGACATTAGTATGTATATGAATTTCTGCATGACAGTAATATGTATATGAATGCAAGAACCCAATCCCAACGGTCTCGCCACTAGTGCCTGTCATGTACGACCATACATTTCCTTAGTGCCATCTTTTGATACCTTCTTTGGTGCCTTTTTGTGCCAAGGCAAAACCACTATCAAGGGTCTGGCAGATAATGCCCACATTATTGACCCAATACACTTTCATCATTTCGCGTCAGACTCACCCAGTATCCCTAGTCACCATTTC
>JAUPMG010172115.1:0-10573 GCA_031762675.1 Pachysandra terminalis
AATCTGGATTGAACCATCACATATCCAATTGGATTTCGGTCGAATATGGTTTCTCTTGAATCAATTTTGGTTCGCATATCAACCTATATAGATTCGAACAGTATTCAACCCATCGACAGCCCTACTCCATTCACTAAATTTTATTCCAACTTAGTAAATAAAACAAAATTAAACCACTACTTAACTCAAGTAGATCTTATTGAAGAACATAATCAAAAGACTTAAGCATAGAAACACGAATGAAGTTAAATTTTGAGAATACAAGAAATACAGTATTTGAGTAGTAGTTCTGACCATAGTGTCAAGGATCGTCCGATCCCGAGTTGGATCGAACGATCCAACTCAGGATCGGAAGGGGACGATCCCCGAGTCGGTTCCGGTCCGAGAAGCACCCCAAAAAAAAAGGATCGGGACGATCCATAATTTTTTTCTTTTTTTTTAAATAAATGCAGCCGAGAATGATCCCGAGCCGGGAACCGAGTTTAAACACTATGGTTCTGACTAAGATGCCCAAATCAATCTAATATTTTACAAAATTTATATACCCAAACTGCTAGACTTTCAAGATTAACAACATCGATTTGCCCATAGGATAAGTTGGGGAGGAAAAAGATTCTGGAACAGACGTATCTATACTACTATTAAAAGCAAATTCTATTTTTAAGTATTTTTTCAGTCCATTTTTTTGACTAAAATACCTTTATTTTTAGTATCCTACTCTATTCTATTCTAACAAGTTATTCTAACAGGTTACTTTTATTTTTAGTATTCCTACTCTTTCCTACTCTAATACTCATAATAATTAGATAAGTATCTCACAATTTTAGTATGCTTCTCATACTTATCATAATTAGAATAAGTATTATACGATAAGATATAAGGTTTTTGGTCCATTCTTTTTACTATAATAAAGATATAGGACTCTATGAACATATAGGAATCTTTTTGTTTTAGAGTTTGAGTTTATTTTGTAGATGTTTAACACATAAAGAAGAGATAGTTATAATAGGATTTTGAAAGAGTAATTTAATTACTTCAAATTATACTATTATTTAATAAAATTAGTTTCATTATCTTATGTTCATTTTAGACTTATCTACTATCCTAAAATTTATCTTAGTGAGTTTAAATCAAAGAGATTTTGTTAACTATAAAAGCAACAACAAAAAAGAGGGGGATTCAGCAGTTGTTATTTCTTGGATGAGGGAGAGGTCATGTAGTTCTTGGAGACTTTCCCATTCGTTCTTGCTGGCACTTTCTCTTGGAGAGGGTTCACATTTAGACTTTGTTCATGTTCTCAGAAGTACCAATAGGCTAGCGGATCGTTTGGCTAAAGAAGGAATTGTCACCGAGTCGTTTTTCAATGGGGTTGTACCAAGTGATCTTATGGTTGAGGAGTTTTAGCTTTTGCAGTGTTCGAGATTTTTTCTTTTTTGTTTTCTGATGTTTTTTCTTGCAGTTGATTGACCACTTCTTGTGGCCTAACAGCTATGTACATTCTTCTCTTTTTATACCATCTTCATTATTCATCAAAAAAAAAACAACAAAAAAAATGTATAAAAAGATATATCAATGATGCAATTAAATAACTTAATATAGAACAATTTAATTGTTATAAAATATATTTATTTTATGAATAATCTTTGCACGCTATAACTAATTATCCTTTATATTAATGTAAATTATGGTCTTTCCATACTTTTATTTTCTTTGTTTTTAGTTAAAAAAATTAATGAATTTTTTGGTCCATCTTTATGACTAAAAGACCCTTATCCTAACTAATTAAAGAAATCATATTAAAATTATTAAAATCAAGATTCTAGCTAATTATAAAAATCAATATTTAATTAATTATAATAATGTTATTTCATACTTTTAATTTTATAAGAAATTTAAAATAAAATATCCGTTTAAGATTTGAACTAGTTAATAATTTTTTCTTTATACAATTAATAATATAATAACTTTTATTAAAAATTAGATAACTAACTTGCCTCACCTACCGTGTATTAATATATTTTTATTTATATATTAATTTTATAAATACACGTGTTAATATATTTATTAACACTTTATTTATGAAGTCATTTTACTTTAAAATTTATTTACAATAATTCCTTTTTATTTTATTTATACATTAATAGTAAAGAAGATCTAATATACTTTTCTTTATACAATTAAAAGGGCTACTAGATAAATTTAAAACAAAAGATAAGAAAATATACTAAATTTTATTGAATTACATATTTTTAAATATAAAATTTACTAATATGATAATATACAAATTATTTTATATTTTTAAAATCATATTTTCTTATATCATTACTTTAATTGTAACATGTATTATAAGATAAATCTTCACATGCAGCGCACGTGCACTTTTGCTAGTCCAATCAAATATGACAAGATCCAAATGAGAAAATTTGATTGTCCTCACACTAATCAATGACAAAGTATTGTGACTTGCTTCGACCTTTCTTTTTCTTTCCTCTTCTACAGTTAGATAGCATAATCATAAAATAACCATGAACATTTGAGTACTACACGAAATAATGAAGAGAATTTCATAAAGTTAAACAATTAGATCCTTCAGCCATACATATTATCTTTAGAAAACCTTGAATTATATATATATTATGATAACAACATTCAATCTATGTCTCTCATCTAAGGAAATCTATCCATTCAAACAAATTGAAGACAATTGTCATAACCTAGCCATCCATCTAAAGCAACCAAACCATTAAAACTCATCTCCGACTTAACATTTTGGTTAGGTTCCTACCATCCTAATAGAATTTCTACTTTGATTTAGCTTTATAATGATTACTGGCATTTTTGCATGAACCAACCAACAACTTTAAGAATGTATTCATATATATAAAAAAAAAAAAGAAAAAGAACACTCTAACAATATCTCCAATATCAATAAATAATTACTCATATCTCATAATAAGTCATGTATTTCAAATATAGTATAACCCATTGCGTACTTTAATCATATCTAATACAAACTAGAAATGAAAGTTCGTTTGCTTCTCAGGATGTCTTTCCTGAATATAATAGATTGTCTCTAATAACTACTACCGATTTAACAAGTGTTACCATTGTCGTGAGGGAGAAGAAATCCAACATCGCATGCACAACACTATCAACACCTTAAGAGACCAGAACTGCAAGCACCAAACACGTAGATATTCTACCGTCTGCACAGGCAAAATACATACAAACCTGCGTGCATATGCAGTCCTTGGGATCTACATGGAGGTCTTCAGTGTTGTCTGGTCCTTGTGATTTGTCCACACAAAACATTATGTTAAACTTAATGCACATTTCATATACATATATCCACACATCTTGTCTTAATTTATGCTCCTTTTTCATATGATTCCTGCTCTTATTCTTAAAATTACAGGAACCTCAAGTCCCCAATTTTTTTTTCCGTGGAACTTCCACAACTCCTAATTAGAATACAAGAAAATCTCTACTTTTTATATCTTTTTTTGTCCAGAAAATCAAAAGTTACGAAGACCAAGCGTTGCTATATATTTTTGTTTCAATTTGGAAATTAGTTAGGGATAATGACCAGAGCCCCTTGTTTCTAATATATTAATGTCAATGTACTCCTTAATTTTACCTAGATAGGACACAATAGAATCTATTTTTAATTTTAGTGGCACCACTTTCGAAGTAAGCTGTATCAGAAGATTAATTGATGTGTGACTAAGGCCCTGGATAAGATGTCCCAAGGTGAGATACTACGGATTCTTTAAGTCTAAACTGTGTCACTTCTCTTTTTCAGACTAGTAATTTTGTTTATTTCTGCTCCTTCATGATGCCTACTCCTAGTCTCATACTGCAGGAACTTAAGATTGCACCTTACAACCTTGGTCCAGCTTCCTCTCTCCGTTTTTTTTTTTTTTTTTTTTCGTTTTCACTTTTTGTGGGTTTCTTAGCACTTAATCCCCAAATATCAACCTAGCTCTTGTCCTGCACCATAACTGCCATTCTGTGTGTCATTCTTCTCTGAATAAGATTTATAAACAACTCCCATTACCAAAATCTGATGAACTGCCTAGCAATATAAAAATGTTTTAGGCATGAAATATGAGAAAGATAAATTCTTCAAAGCAGTGAAGAAAGGACATTAGTCAAGAATCAAGAAATGTTCACAAGGAAATCAGAACTACATAACACTAAGAGAATCAGATTGTCCCTTCAAAAACCAGAGAACTCAAAGTTTATATAGTATCTACCTATTATATATCTCGACTCTCATGAAACATCAGTAAAGCCAGCTTCATGCTCGAAAAGGTAGGTCTCATCTGCTGTCTAAGCACTGTCCATAATTTCATGCATGTCATGTGAGAATAATGACATCACATATAAAACACAAGTTTCTTATCCCTAATTGCCATCTATAAATGAGAAGGTAGTAAAAATTGTTCTGTTTCAAATCTGAACAGAACTCAATATTAGTCTCTCCTTATCCCTGGTGTTATTCAGTTCACAAAAACTGAACTTTATGCATGTCATGTGAGAATAATGACATCACATATAATTTCATGCATGTCATGTGAGAATAATGACATCACATATAAAACACAAGTTTCTTATCCCTAACTGCCATCTATAAATGAGAAGGTAGTAAAAATTGTTCTGTTTCATATCTGAACAGAGCTCAATATTAGTCTCTCCTTATCCTTGGTGTTATTCAGTTCACAAAAACTGAACTTTAATTATTTTACATTTGCAATTAAACTACATTCTATGTTATCATAGACACAATAAACTCTTCAAAGATGAAAATTTAAGTGCTTAAAAGTTCCATCCCATTTCACCACTGCTTCCTATGTAGCTCATTACCCCAAGGGAAATCACAGAAGGTATAAGGAAGCATCGCTGAGGATTTGCATGTAAGAAATCTTTCTATGTCCAGATCAGTGTTTTAAAAGGCGCACGAGGCTTATGCCTCAAGGTGCACCTCGAGGCGTGGCGTAAACAAAAACCACGAGGCACAGTGAAATAGTGCAAGGTGCTCGTGAGGCGCATGCCTCGTGTGGTGAGGTGTTAGTGAGGCATACGCCTCACACTATTTGTAGCACCTCACACATGAGGCGTGAGCCTCATGTGCGTACAGGAAAAGTGCAGAGGAAAAAAAAACAAAACCTACGATTTAATTTTTTAATTATTTAACTGTAGTTAACTTATTTAAGTTGTCTTTTAGCTTTTTAGTTATTAAAATTTAAGAGAAACTATCATTGACTTTTGGAGAAGAAAAAGAGAAGTTTAGGGTTCAACGAGCAAACCCAACGAAGTAGAAGACTCGATGATTATGCATATGACTTGGTTGATGTTGATGACTTAGAGTGATATTTTGTTCGATGTAATGTTTGGGGTTTAGAATTTAGAACATTCATATATGTTTTCCTTTGGTGATGATGATGTAATGCATACGACTTGCTTTTCTTTTACTTGATGATGAAATGGACTAATTGAATTGGAGCATAAGTACTTTTGAACTATTTTAGTGTTGAATTTGAAATGTTGTTTATTTTTTATTTTTGTACCTTTTTATATCATTTTTATTTTTTTTACATTTTTTTATGTTTATAATGAGTATTATTATTTATTATATATTTAATAAATTATTTTAAAATTAAAACAATACATGCTCATGAGGCTTACGCCTCAAGCAAAGATCTAACGCCTTGCCTCACACTTTAACGTTTAAAAACACTGGTCCAGATCTCAAAATTGTTCAAACACAAAGAAATTATCAACTGTTAATATAATTATGGATGTTGCTTCCACTTGCAGTTGCACTATTTCTGGTGATCACTTCCCATAAAACAGAAAATAAAGTAATAAAAAGTTTTAAAAAAAAATTTCCACAAGTTATAAATGAAGACTAAAGGGATATCTGCTACTCTGCTCACAAGTCGGACATTTTTTCCAGAAAAAGTACAAGTATAATTGATGTTTAATTGTTCACATATCCATTGCAGAGCAGCCATCATCATGAAACAACAATGTAGTGCAGCGCAGGAACAAACTTTATAATACCATTAAACACATAGAGAAGCAAAGCACCATTGCCTCAACATGATTTCTATTTTGTTTTGGGGAAAGGAAAAAAAATAGTGAAGTACACAACAAAAATAGAAAAAGGAAAGGAAATGAAAAAGAAATAACAATACCTGTTAAGCCCAACGTTCTTAGATCCCAGAGCAACAGATGGTTGTCGGTACCTCCAGTTACCAATCTGCATTTTCTTCTCAGCAAAGCAGATGCTAAAGCCTGAGCATTTTTCTTCACCTGTTGCATATATGCCTTGTACTCAGGAGTAGCAACTTGCTTCAGAGCTATTGCAAGGGCAGCAATGTGGTTATTGTGAGGTCCACCTTGCATTGATGGAAAAACAGCAAAGTTTATCCTTTCCTCAAAATCATATTGGTCAATATCATCTCCTTGACTCAGAAGCATCCCTCTCTTCCATTGCTTTGTACCTTTTCTATAAAAGATTATACCTCCTCTTGGACCTCGGAGACTTTTGTGAGTTGTTGAGGTAACAATATCACAGTAATCAAAGGGGCTAACACATTCCTATAAAAGAAACCATTCAAATGCTAAGTTAAGAAACAATCACATCCTCCTACTGTAAAGCCACATTTCAAAGTTAAAACATAAATAACCACAGTGTTTATATACAATGAAGGATTACTACAGTAAAGGACTTTTTTATTTTTTTATGAATGACAGTATTATGTTATATCATATTAAATTAAATTATATTATATTATATATACACACACACACACATACATACATACGGGAATAAACAAAAATCTACAGAAAGTCTACCAAGATAGTAGACTGAGAAAGTAAAACAAATATCACTCTAAGTCATCCACATCAAAACTGCTACTCCATTTGGCTGACCTCAACACATTGATATAGACTAGACTTTATAGTAAGTGACCAAACCATGCGACATCATGTGTGCCATCCTAACTAGGTGTGCTAACCTCCAACAGCACTCTGCACTATCCTCCTGTCATGCTATCACCATCTCCGAGTCTCCCTCCACCACCAACTATGTAAGATGTAAAGTCCCAGCCTCCCTCAAGTGTGCAATTAATGCACACTTATCTGCTCCGACTGCATTTCCCTCGCCTAAGGGGCAAGAAAAAGCATGTAAAATCCAACCCTCGTGATCTCTGAACCCTCCTATAGAAGAGGGACCGGTTGCCCAAAGAACACCCATCAAATTTGAGCATTTAAAATCCTCTCGCCACATCACCCACCAATATGTCCCTAAAATCCGGATATGTAAACAACATAAGCTATAAATGCAATTACAGAATCAATGATCTTTTGGGGTCTCTTCCTCCAGTCCAGAAAACTTCTCCACTTCCTCTCCCCCCTAAATGGACCATAATAGCATAGAAGGCTGCTCTGAGCATCTGTCTACTTCTTCTCCCCAACATCAAGAATCTCGACTGCTCGAAAAACCCTGAATGGTCCTCGGCATAACCCAATGAATCCCTAGGATGCCAAGAAAATAAAGCCAATAACTCCGTGGAAAACCAACGATGGAGAAATAAGTGGTCAACTGACTCATTTTGGCGCATACAAATGCAGCGTACCTAAGGTGACAGAGCATATATCCCCTTCTCTTCTGAAGCATGACAGCGGTATTGATTTTATTCAGCAAAGCAGTCCATATGAATGCTTTGATTTTGGGTGAGGCTAAAGATGTCCACAGATAACAATGATAATTGGCAAAGGGTCACTGACTCTGTAACTTAAGTTACTCAACATTACCTGATACCTTAGAATCTTTCAACAGATGAAACGTATAATGCATAACTAGAAACGTATAATGCATAACTACATTGCAGCAAGTAAATCATACCAAACAATAGGACTGAACAGCCAAGAAAAAAGTTTTTTCTTTTTCCCCTTCTAGGGCGAAGGAAGGGAAATAAGAGTTTTCCTAGGACTAGTACCATCTTAGTCCACAGAACTTGAAGTTACAAAACACAAGTACAGAATGCTGATTTACAAACAACAGCCAACAAGCGTGAAATTTCTTTCATAATATCAAATGATTCTTTAGCAATGGGCCATCGTCAAAATGTGAATTTATTTTTTCTGTTCTTTTCCAATTTTATACATTATTAACACTTATTAGAAAGAGATAATTTGACATAAGTAATTTAAATATATAAAAACATTAAACTATAAGATATGCTGTTAAAATCCATGATTATTAAATTATATTTGACAATACTTTTTTTTAGTACATAAAAACATTAAACTATAACATCTATAGTTAAACTCCTCAATTATCACATTTGTAGCCTACCATATTTTTTATTTCCATGATTGTTCATTTGTTCTCGCAATGACAATAATTTATTCCCTACAGCTGTAAAATCATGGAAGCATCACTTAACAGGCATATGGTCATTAGTATTATGTTTTTGATCTAAATTAAAAGCAATATCCCATGTGGACAAGCATCATCCATTTCAAAAGATTAATATATATAAGGTGCATTTTCAGTAATATATAAGGTGTATTTCATATTAACTCAAACACTAGCATAGCTAACATATCATTTTGCAGCAATCTGTCCGGATAAGTACATATAAAGTAAATTGGCCTCATCTAAAAGATCTGTGCCTCCATATACAATGCTTTTTAAATTCCCCAAAAGGTGAAAAATCTACAATAACGAAATGGAACACCATCAGAGGCAGAAACAACAGATCCTCAGTCACAAATATGAAGGAAAGAGGCTCCTACTCCAATTGGCAAGATCATCTTGACAATCATTCCCTCTCTAAGGATATGATAGGTTGAGTAACATAGATATCTGATGGTACAAAGAAATTTTCAAGGGAAGACTTCCTCCAAATATAAATTGAATACTTCAAACCCATGTGAAGTATTTTATGATTACTGATTGAGTTGTTAATCTATCACTAATGTCATTGTGGGGGCCTTGTGCTCTCCCAATGTTCTGAGTAGTGCCAGAGAGACATGGCAGAAATAAGAGCTCTATTTGTAGGTTTTTTTATTAAAAAGCTTCTTAGTAGATATTGTTGAACATTTTCATTCGTACTAATGTGTCGTCAATGTAATTTGAAATTAAAATTCTCATTCATGTTCTAAGTAGTCTACAAACTCACCTACTTGTCAGCAGGATGGGGTGTGTATCAGGTATTATCCGTATCAGGTATCGGCCCTTCCAAGACCGGTATGTATCAGCCTGTATCGGGTATCAGCCTATAACATTAAAAAATTAAGGCAATTTGACATGTATCGACCAATCCACCACCTTCAGAACCGATACAACTCGGCTGAGGTGTCACGGTATCGGCTGATGCTTAAAGCCTCACAGCAACCTGTGTTGTCGTTCTATTAACATTAACAACATGCAGTACGCCAAAAATTTGCCAACACTAGTGTACAGTTTTTGTACAGAAACTACCCTTTTTACACAGAAACTCTCCAGAAGATTTTAAGGCCCAATTTAAATAAAGAAGAGAAAATGAACCAAAAGGTGCTTCATCAGAATAACAGGAAGACTAACAAGTTTTTCAACAAACTGGATTATACGCTACACCACAGTTCTAGAAACATTGCTTCCAGCTAAGGATATGTAATTTTCAGATTTTTTCAGCCATAATTTTCAGTAATATGACAAAGGTATTAAATCCATATAGCTGTAATCAAATGCAAAGGCCCAAACTGAAATCAATGTTAACCACAATTGTGCAACAAATAGAACCAAAAGCAAGGAAATATGACCTATATTGTTAAAATCTTACAATTTATTGTATGAATCTTACAATTCGATTCAGTTTGACCCTAGATCGATTCAAATCAGTGAAAAGATCAGTTTATTTTTAAATCTTACGATTTACGATTTAATTGTATGATTTATACATTTCAAACGATTCGACTCTGCAACATTTAAAAAATATCAGTTTCTTTTTTCTTTGTTTTTTTTTTTAACTGAAAGCCTTCCCTTTTTTTATTTGATCCTTCTTTATATAGATATAGTACTCTAAAACGATTAAATATACATAAAGAAACATTTTTACTTACTTAAACAACAAAAAACCTTTTTCCTAAGATAAATCCTAAAACTGAAACCCCAAAACCTACTTATTACTATGATATCTTACGATTTACGATTAAAAATTACAATTCAATTCTAAGTAGCCCCTAACGATTTTCGAATCGATTCATGGTTTGACAACCTTGGATATGACCAATCACCATGTTCGTACAACCCCTTTTCCCCTCCCCACCGCTTCCCCAGCCAGAGGAGGAGAAAATGACAAATTAAGTTTAAGCATATGGTCATGCTCAAAGCAGAAGAGTTCTAACATCTAATGATCTAAAGCATATGAAGATGTAAAAACTAAAATGTAAAATTAGTTAAACAGACATGACTGTGCAGTGTTCCCACCTTGGCCGCAACAAGACCACTAATGTGAGCCATGTCACACATCAGTACTGCTCCACACTTATCTGCAATCTGTCTGAACCTTGC
>JAUPMG010172126.1:0-10573 GCA_031762675.1 Pachysandra terminalis
CATGTCATTGGTAACGCACACGTGGCACCCATTTATTGACCGCATAACACAGCACATTTTCTTGGCTTTTTGAAGTCCGCAGACAATTTTCACATGACCCCGGGTGGGCCAACCTCGGTTTACTATTCACAGGCCTAAAATAGACCAACCTCGGTTTACTATTCATAGGCCTAAAATAGGCCAACCTCGAATTCACTATTCATGTGTATTTTGCATGGCCAACCTCGGATGCACTATTCACGTGTATTTTGCATGGTCAACCTCGGATGCACTATTCACGTGCCAACCTCGGGTGCACTATTCACGTGCCAACCTCGGATGCACTATTCACGTGCCAACCTCAGATGCACTATCCACGTGCTAACCTCGGGTGCACTATTCACGTACCAACCTCGGGTGCACTGTTCACGTGCCAACCTCAGGTGCACTATTCATGTGCTACCCTCAGATCACTATTCACCATGCACTATTCATGTGCCAACCTCGGGTGCACTATTCATGTGCCACCCTCGGATCACTATTCACATGCACCATGCATGTAAACCTCGGTTTACTATTCACAGGCACTATTCATGCCACCCTCGGACACTGTTCACAGCACTACATATTGTATATATTGGTCAACGCCTGCTTCTTCAGTGTGATGTGACAGGAGGGTCTTGTCAAGTCTTGTCAAGTCTTGTGAAGGAGAAAGGATAAGAGGAGAGAGAGACTGCTAAGCCAGGGGGACTTTTTCTTCTTTCTATCATCGGGCTTTTTTCTCTGGAGGAGGGAAAAAAGAAACAGACGGTGACGGAGGGAATGAGGGGATCACCGTGGAAGGCAGAGGGTCAAATGAGCGTTTCTTTCTCTGTTTCTTCTCTTCTTCCCCATTCTCAACTTTGGTAACATCTCGCTGTGTAATTACCATGTAATATTCTGTATTTTAATGAGAAGGAAAACTGCCCAAAGGGCAACCCATGGATGTAGGCACCTTGCCGAACCATGTAAACCGTGTCTTCACCCTCCTTTCTCACATTTTCGTTTGTTGAGTTGGGCATAGCGCCGTTGGCCGGCCGATTCTCCGGTTTAGGCAAACGGTTGGAGCGTCTCGGACCTAGAAGACCTTATCCACTTCAAATATGGCTGAAATCAAGCGATTTTCGGGTCAACCGGCCAAATCGCGCCAAAACTGCGATTTCCGTCATTTTTACCGATCAACAGTATCAGAGCAGGAGGTCAAGTGATCAAATCTTGGGGGGTGTATGTGTGTTTGCCTCGGTGCCCTATGTTTTCCCACCGATGTATTGTTCCCGTGCGGAGTCCGCACGTGCAGGAGCATGTTGAACCATTTAATATATATTGTTGTGTCGTTCTCTAATAGCTTGAGCTTTTAGAGTAACTGGTATTTAACATCTATTAGTGTTGCATCCACGTAATGTGCTTGTGCTGTTGCATCCACCCAGCTTTTCTCAGCCTTGTATCAGGCTTGTCATTCCTAAATCTCGTTTTAAATGCTCTACTTTTGATTTTGGATAGATTTAAGTAATAATTCCAACGGCTCGTTCGGACCAGGCCCGTGGGTAAGTTCAGTGCCTAAGTTTGGGCCCCATCCCAGTAGACAAGAGGCACTGATTATTATTGTTGTGTGTCGGGTCGGGTTTGTGCTTTTTCCTACAATCTTGCTGGCCTATGAGTCTTCCGTGCTCGTGCCCATGCCTAATTCCATGAGCCCAAGTCCAAGAACGGCACTGTCTGCTTATTGTGTTGTGGCAGGCTATGCCGGCACATGCTGCCCAGCTCATCTGTACATCCCTAGGTTTAAGCTTGTTAATAAACAAAATCAACTTAGACCCTGCCTGTGATGTAAACAAGACTTCCCTGAACATAGACCCATTTGGTTAGATCATCCATATTTCTTACCATATATGCAACACCCTATATATTTTATCATATTCCAAACCTAGAGATTTCAATAGAGTTCCTAAAGATTTGAAATAGTAGCTCTTATCCCATTATGCATGGGAGTGATAGTCAATATAAAGACCCTGATATGAGTTGTAATTTTATCCTCATAAAGCAAATCAAGTGAGGGAAAAATTATAATTTTGCCCTCCGTGTAATGCAATATACATACTATTTGGAGATGAGAAGGTATAAATGGACTGAATTTTGATTCCTTGATCTTGAAATTACATTGGCTTTTCATTTACATCCTTATGGTCTTCAGTTTTCAGGAAGTGACAAGAAAACTTTGAAAATGTGGTTTTTCATAGACAAAGGGTTGGTTAGGGAATATATGAGACTAACATTATAACCTGTGGCTTCGCAGTAGCTCGGAGCAAGCAGCTCTGTAATATCACACACTTTGTGAAACTGTTTGATAGCTGTGCAAGTACTCAAGATTTAATGGACCTGAAATCAAACCGTGTTGCTCCTGTTCTCACTGATCCTGCACCATTAAACCAGTCAAAATTAGGCATCCATTCCAGTCTCTTATCCTCTTCACCAGCAGGAGTAGCAGTCTCTTCTTTGTATCTAACTCTTCAGAGGAAGAAACCTGGAAAACGTGATGACATCCATACCAACAGTTGGCTGGATGCCATGAGAGCCTCTTCACCTCCTCGCAATAAGTTTTCCAAGGATCTCAATGCTGAAGTTGTATCAGATGATAGTAATGTTGCTTACAGCTCCTGAATAGTAAGCTTCCTTCTTTTTGGTTATTTTGATGGTATTTCCTGAAACTTCATGAAAATGAATTACTTAGGCCTCGTTTGCCTCCCATTTTCGGAACTCATTCCAGGGCTTGGAATGAGTTTCAAGTTTTGACAAAAACTGGAGCGTTTGGTTAGCCAAGATAGAATGAGTTTTCTATAAAAGAGAGTGAGAAAATACAAATGAACCCCGAATCACCTCTGAACCTGATTTTGAAATTTAAGAATGAGTTTTGTATTTTTACGGTGGCAAATTGTAAGTAACAGAATTGATGGCGAACTTGTAAATACCACTATTTTTTAGATTAGACCGTTCTATCTCTGAACGAAGAGAAACCCAAAGCTTTTTGCAATTCTCTCACAATGACGGGGTTTGCTTGTTTCTGTCGTGAACTGTCTGGCTATTTTACAAGCTATTTTACCGGCGCATTGCGCCAAACTCGAACTCAGCAGCCTTTTCGAAAAGGACGAATAGGGTTTGGATGTAGGTTTTGAAAAGGGTTTTGCATATTTCGGCTATGGGGTTTGATGGGGTTTGGATGAATGGATTTTTTTTGGTTTTGATCTAGGTTTTGGGAAATTTTAATCCAAGGAAGAGCAAGGTTTTTGCAGAGATTTGTTACCGGTTTCTCTCGATTCTTTTCTTCCTCTTTTGCTGGCCGAAAACCCCAAATTTATAGCCTTCATTCCTCTCCCCTCCAAATCCAAATTAGTGTCTTCATCCTTATCACAATATCCTTCCAATCCCTACTCAATTTGGCTCTGATCTTCATCCGAATCCTTTCCCCCCATTTGGTTTCTCCCTCCCTTTCCTTATCCTAAAGAATGAGAGGAATGGTTTCTTTGAAACTCTTCCCTATGAATTCCTTTTTTCCAATTAATTTAATTTTTAATTAATTAAAATCTCTTCTTAGTTTTTCAATTAATGGGGTTGTGTAAATTACTTGAACCAAATCTTCTTCACTTTTAACCAATTTTCAAACCAACACAATTATGTGGATCACATACGAATCCCAAAAAAAAAACCTTCAAAATGAGTTCTTACAATCTCAACATACATGTTTACCAAACAAATACATTATGTTGAAGCCTATTTTGTAACATGCTAACCAAACACAATTCAGAAGCTTTCAAAACAAGTTCTTACAACTCATTCAAGGAACTAATTCTTAGAACGAGTTCTTGATCCAGAATGGGAGACAAACGAGTTACCATTTTAATTTTTTTTATTGTGCAGCTTAAGCACTTATCTCTTTCGAGCAAATAATAAATTACGCAAAAGGAAAGAGGATAGCATTATTTCTGGATTATGATGGGACTCTTTCACCAATTGACAAAAGTACATATCATAGCGTTTAAACTCGGGTATCGAACCAGGGATCGTCTCGGTTCGATAGTGAGTTGGATCGGCAATCCAAAACATAGTCCAATTTATTTATTTTAAAAAAAGAAACTTTTGAAGAGCTACCAGACTATCCATATTGGATCGTCCGATCCGATTCGTCCAAAACCGAGTCGTATCGCCTGGATTGGATGACCTGACATGGTTCTGGACCGTGTCAGATAATTTTTAATAAATTAGGGATTGGCATGGATCACAACTCGTCCTGAGCTGATCCTAATTTGAATTGGCCGATCCTTTACACTGTGGTACATATTTGGTGTGAAAACTGTCTCCAGGACCTGTCATAGGTACAAAGTTTCGTGCCTTTGTAAGTCTATTTTTATTTGATTTGATTTGATTTATTTGAAGTTCCATGTTTGTGTCTAAGCGCCAAGGAATATCATTTGCTAATTCTTGCCGGTAATGGAATTTCTCGAATTCTTGGTGAAATGGAAGAAGGTGAGTGCATTATAGATAGATAGATTCGTGAAGGAAAGAGAGGCGTGAAGTAGTAATTAATGAAAAGTTGCTATCAATTGTGTCCAAACACGTACTATAAGCACTTTAGGTATGGAGCTTCCAAAAATGAACTACACTTCAATTAGGGGTGGCAATGGATCGGGTTTCGATGGGCTCGAGTCCGGCTTGCACTTCATTATAATATTACTTATGTGTGTCCAAGCTAGTCCGGTCTGACCTTCGGATTTAGAAGTGTAAGTTCGAGGCTGATGTATTTAAAATCCATCAAATTCGAGCATGGTTCAGCCTGGCCCGTCAAATTCAAATGGTTTATTTTTTTAAAATTAAAAAATTATAAATTACAAAGATATTTCATAAATACCTATCAAAAACTAAAATTTTGATATCTATAGAATATTATGACTGTAATGAAAGTAAGACATTTGTATTGATAATATTTTATTTATATATATAAATCCAATCATGCTCGAGCCGTGCCGTATCAAGGGTCTTGAACCCAGGCTCGGCTTGACAATATAAGGCCTATCGTACCCTGCACGAATCATGCCATGCCTAGGCATCGACCAATTCATCCTAGGCCGGACCAACAAGTCAGTCCGACCCAATTGTACATCCCTACCAAAGGGGAGACTCAGGTTCAAACTAGAGTTGACAATTTTTCACCCAACCCGTCAACCCGCTCACATTTTAACGGGTTTGGGTTCAAGGTTCCAACCCGTCGGTTGAGTTCGGATTGAGGATTTGAAAACCTTGAATAAACAGGTCGGTTACGGGTTAGCTTGCATGACCCGTCGGGTTAGCACTATAAACAAAAGGTTTATGTACTATAGTAATTGTATAGAAACTAAGTTACCCCTATATAAAAGAAATGACAAGTTAGGGTTTTGTCTTTCATTTCCCTTTCTCTCTAGCCTCTCTCACATTTTTATAGCATAGAAAAATCTAAAGATTCAAGATTGAAGAGCCTTACTATGTTCTCTTTTCCTTATTCTTTCTTATTTTCATATGACAACAAAGCACAAACAGCTCTAGCAGTGAGATTTTGCAGTCGAATTTTAAGTCGTTGAAGATTATCCACACCAAAAACCACATCTGAGTTGGTCGTTGAGGATTATCTATACCAAAAACCAGATTTGAGCTGGTCTTTTAGGATTATCCACCAAAAACCAGATCTAGTCGATGAAGATTATCCACACCAAAAACCAAACCTGAGTTGGTCGTTGAGGATTATCCACACCAAAAACCAGATTTAAGTTCTTTGTTTTGAAGACCATTTATTTATTGTTATCATTCTTCCAATTATATATCAACGATCATTTTCTCCAACATCTTCTTTCCGTTCTTTTACCTTTAAAAAAGAAATTTGTTCAGAAAATATTGAGCTTTTAAACTCTTTGGCATTAAATTAAAATTTTTAAATAAGATGTTAGAAGAATTTACACTAAAAATAAGAAACTAGCATGTAAGATATTTAAGAAGAATTTTAAAAAATAAATAAATAAAAAGGACGGGTTAGGTGGGTTAGAGCGGGTTGAGTAATCTCAACCCGTTTATTAAATAGGCGGATTCGAGTTTGGGGTGAAGCTCTTAATACCCTATATCAACCCGACCCGCCTCCGTCCAAACCCGCTCGATTGCCAGCTCTATTTCAAACCCTACACCCTCCCTACCCATCAAATAAAGGCTGTTATCTCTTGTGCTGCCTTCAGTTCTAGTGAAGAAGACGTCTACCAAAGTATATCAATGTATCTTTAATTGAATAAGCCATGCCAAGCCACATGGTTCCTTAGCCAACTTGATCAGTATTAATCTCATTCAGTTGATCAATTTGCCATAAAAAAAAAAAAAACAATAATATATATGTTAAGATGATGATCCCATCACACCCTTCAAATGTATGGTTCTTTTCCTCCCAATGGCCAAACCCCTTGCTTCTTTTCAACCTGTGGATAAGGTATAATATATATTGTCTAATAATTTAAGTGGTATGGGAATATGCCATCTGGGTAGGTGTAGAAAATACATCCAAAGTATCACTAGTGTGATCGTGAAGAAAATCGTGTACGATATTTTGCTGCGATTCTATCGAATGCTACATGTACAAGGTTTTCACCAGTTAAGATAAGCGAATTCAAGGTTCATACGTCTTGTAGAGTTTTAGAAATATCAGTCATCTGTTTTAGTGTTGCTTACATGACACTTTATGATAGATACCGGAGAAAACATTGCATGAAAATATCGCTAACGATTTGCTTTCGTGTGGATGACAAAAATGGCTCTCCTGTATGATTCCTCTTTGTTATCAATTTGGCTTACTCTGATAGTTGTCAAGTGTTTTGTTATGCAGTATGAGTATAAATCATGTTGGCTGCACGAAGAAATTGTTGCATTAGAGAAAATTGAGATAACGCAAATTTGATTTAAAATATTTAATAGACTGATACAGGGAAAAGATTGAGATTATAAAGATTTGATTAAAGAGATGTATAAGATTTGAATTTATTTCTTAATTATAGATTAAGATGAGTTAGTTTCTATATTTATTTATGTATTTTTTTTATGATCTTCAATACAATGTATTTGTAATCACCTTTAATTAACAATAAATTTAGTTCTTTTGTTACCATGTGCTTCCTTCATGTGGAAAACATTGGAACGTGGGACTGGATCTGGATCTTTTTATATGCTAATGATTGATCGTATTTGTTAGAACCCACGTGTGTTTATTGGCATAGTTGGCAAGCAACTCACATTCTCAAACCAAATTCCTAAATTAGCATTGTTTAGAATGTTGTTATTTTTATTTTAATTGACTGCTAAAATCATGTGAACATTCTCAGATTTACTTGTCTAATCAATTTCTATTTCTTTGTGCAAGATTCTATCTAAAGAATATTTACAATTAGTGGATAAATATTCTAGGGACCGAATTTAGAAACTTGTTGTGTGGGGGAGATACACACGAGAGTACACTTGCCTTTAGAGAGATTACTTCTAATATTAGAGGATCCCGTTGGAGAGATAATCTAGAGAATTGTTTACAACTTGTGTGTAAACATCCTAAAGTCTAATTATAAAAGAACACTGGTTGAATAAGTAACTATTTAAATGGTTATAGCTGGAGATAATGGACAATCCTTGAAGATCTCCATATCTGAACCAATTTCTGTTATGAAAGAAAGATTCTAAAAGAAACTTGACTTAAGCAAGAAGATCAACCAATGAAGGGTTATGATGTGTAATCACCAAGGGTGATTGATCATCTGTTCTGGAATGTTCCTTGGAAGATTCGGCATCAAGATCTTACAGGTGTGCTTGCTATTTGGAAGAGATTTTATACAGATTTGAAATCTCACGTTTCCAGATCTGTTGCAATAAAAGTGTTACAACAGTTTGTTGCAACTGATAGTGATCCGAGATTCTGAACAAGATTTTCTACTGTCTATATAAGCACACATCAGACTATTTGAAGAACAACTCTCCAAGAGGTAAAAGAGAATGATATTATTATTTGTTTGACAGTTCTTCGGGAAAAGAACGGTGAGTCTTCGGGAGAAGGCGACTGCAGATTAAAGGGAGTTCAATCATGCATTGACAGTTCTTCGGGAGAAGGCACCAGCAGATTGAAAGTAGTTCAATCATGCATAAGACGAGGAGAACTCGCAGAACAAGTCCCTACAGGAGATTCTACACAATTGCGGTAAAATTCAAGAGGGAGTCTTTAATTTGTGTAAGACTAGTTTGGTGTATGTAATCGTTTTTGACTTTAGTGGATTGTTCAACATATGGACGTGGTCTCGAGGAGTAGATTTATACCGAACCTCGTTAAAACTGCCTCTATTATTATCTTGTTCTTGCTTAGATAACCTTAGTTAATCTAATATTCACTTGAACTGCGATAAATTTATACAACCGGATCTAACAATATTGTTGGCTCGTTTGCACGTGCATATATACTTTCTCACATGCCTCATCGAATGAAGAAAAAAACACAAAATTATATGGAGGTTAGGGTGGTGCTATACACTCCAAAGGCCCCTGTTTGTGTCTGTAGATGGGTAATTTGAGAAAGAAAACCGTTTGCGATATTTTCTTATGATATTTTTCGATGTATCGAAGCAATGCCATACAAACACTGGAAAAATCAGTTACTAGTTATTCTAGTTAATATTGTTATGTGGAGACTGATGTTACTAGGGCAACCAGAAAGTACTGATGATCCGCTAGCATTGGAATGCTGGTCGATTTTTTGGGAGACTGGGGGTATATGTCACGCCCAAAATCTGAAATATAGGATCTCGAGAATTTCCAATGGAATAACCTTCGGATCCAACACGTGGATGCATATATCCATTTATAATACATAACCATTGCAATGGTTAATCAGAGTTTAACCATAATAAATCAATAAAATTCGGAATAATTTAAAACATGTAGCTTAACTAATGCCTGTTAAGCTTAAACCCACATAAATAAAATAGATGTCTAATCTATTACAAGTCCAAAGCCCACTTGGGGTCAAAACCAAGTCAAAAAGAACGCAAGTATAAACTATTGTATTAAGTCAAGTATCGGAATCTAAATGAAATCTCCTGTCCAGACCGACACCTCAAACGAACTGATCATATGTTTCAATATAAGGGTCAGCCGAAGCTTCGTAGAGAAATCCAAAGAAATTACAATAATCATCTTCATAGATATATAACAACACAAGTTAATTCATACAATTTCACCCAACAGATAGTATAACAGCCACAATGTATTTGCATGCTCACTAAGAGGATTATCTCATCCGAATTTTTTTTCTTTTAATTTAATTCTTAGATTCATGAACTCTAGGGTTTGTTTATTTAATTAAACTTAGGGTTGTAATTGTAAATTGACTTAGAGGATTAGGGGTCCTTGTGTTATTCCTCAAAGTTTAAGTGTGTAAGAAGGAGTAGGGAGACCACATTCAAACGCACAGACTGTGCGTTGAATGAGTCTTGTAGTCGTGTCTCTTAGTGGGACTGTAGTGGGAGAGAATAAAGGGAAGACCCCCTATATCTCTAACTTCCACAGTAGAACACAGGAGTCTTGTGTTTTGAAACTAAGAGAGGTTTGAAAAGTGAAACAGAGAGAAAGTTAGAAGGAAAAATCTAAGTCTAGCCCTTTTGCAGAACAAGGAAGCAGAAGGAAATGAGGAAGAGGAAGAAAGAAGTCTTCACATTACTCTGCTAGTTGTTCTGCCAGAATTATTTAGAAATCAATATAAGTTACTTATCCTATCGATTCCATTATATGCCATAATTAGCATTGAAGTTCTGAGAAATAATATATGTATGCCATGTGAGTTTGGATTTCAATGCTTGTGTGTAACTGTTGTTTTTCTAGTAAATAAATGTATAGGATTTTCATCCTAAGATGTTAGGAATGATAAGGGTGAGTTTAGACTCAAATTAATACGGAAAACAACCCCAGTAGGCTGGTCGGTACACCGACGGACCTACCGATGCATCGGATGAGTAAGAAATGAAATTCATCGGTAGGCGTCGGTACACCAACGACGCCACCGATGGAAATACCAGTGACCCTCGTTAGGCGTCGGTACACCGACTACGCCACCGACAGGGTATACTTGTTGTGATCGCCCCCGGGTCGGTCGGACCCTAGGTTGATCGGGTTGAAATGGAGTTGCCACCATCCAATGGGTTCAGGTGTGGATGGTCACCCATGGGTTGACCAAAATTATGAAATTAGGTCGGTCTAAACAAATTCGAGTAAGGGGGTTTATTTGAGAAGTCGGGAAGGTGTTAGGCACCCGTCCTCTTCCGGTTTAACCGGTTATTCGGTTCAAGAGTGTTTGGGCCAATTTAGATAAAAACAAAATATAAACTAAAGTAAAAAAAACTAGCAAAGTCCTAAAATGGATTCTAAAATCACCAAAATCTCTAAAATATTAAATACATCAAAACCCTTAATAAAATCCTAATATGTTAAAGATCCCTAAAAACATAAAATGTCTTAAAAATAAACA
>JAUPMG010172137.1:0-10573 GCA_031762675.1 Pachysandra terminalis
TGCAGCATCAATGGAGCAGGAAAACTGATTGCAGTTCTGAAGCCTGGGACTCTATCTGCCCTTACCTCTATTTATATTGTTAGTTTAAATTTTAAATTCATAACTAAATGATTTATTTTGACTTATCCAAATATCAAATAAATCTGAATTTTAAAATTTAAACTAACAATATATATATATATATAGCCATTTATTTAAAATTTAAAATGTGCCCAATTGAGTTTAGGCTGGGTTTGGAGTCAATAAATTAAGGTCGAGTTAGGGTTGAGCTGGGTTTGGGGCCACTGATTTTAGTGTTAGGAGAATCTGATCACCAAAACTCGTCCTATTTACGATCCTAATGGATAGGTGACGTGCACCCATAAACAATATGGCCGATCAATATCGTAAACTTCATGCTCCAAACGATATGTTCCCGGAGAACACTAAAGTGTGCACGTTGTACGCTCCATCGATGGCTCCACATGCAATCTAGCTCCAAAAGATTTTGCTCTCTTGAATTCAAAGATAATTGGGTTATATATATATATTCTTCCATGTTTAAAACAATAATTTTTCTCTTTTAACATGTTTGTGTAAATTGTATTTACCAAAAAAAATAAAAATTTGTGTAAATTGTTATGGATATTTCTGTCATTTGTGTTATATTGTATAAATCTACCTTACACATGTGTTGTACACAATTGTTTCCATATTATATATATGTCTACACAACCCGAGAGAAGGGTGTGGAATTCATCTCATTCTTCTGTTCTCATGGTATCAAGCCGTAAAAGGCCTTTGAGATCTGTTTTCTTCTCATCTTCTTCACAATAAATCTATACTTCTCTTTTTCTCTTGTTCTACTCTCTTATTTATTTATTTTATTATGGCATCATCTTCTGTTCAACAACTTGTCGATGAGAATGATCTTATTCTGTTGACTCTCTCTAGACTAAGCATGGACTACAAAACCTTTATTTCCACCATTAACTCTCGATCTGTTCCTCCCACTTTTGATGACTTGTATGATCTTCTTTTAAATGAAGAATCTCGTCTTGAAGAGTTCAATACTAACCAACAAGAGGCTTTCTCTCAAACTGCATTAGTTGCCCAATCTTCCAACAGTCGTGGGCGTGGCCAATATAGGGGACGTGGTGCACATGGCCGTGGCACTAATGAACGTGGTGGTAATACATCTACCAAACGCAACTATTCATCACCAAATATTAGATCACAACGTGGTTCATATCCTAGTATTCTTGGTCACACTCCCACACAGAGCTCTTCTCAAAATGTTCGATGTCAAATTTGCAACAAACTGGTCACAAAGCCCTTTGTTGCTATCAATGATACAATCAGCTGTATCAAGCTGATGATCTACCTCAATCCTTCACAGCAATGCATGTTTCTTGACCCCCGCTATGATCAACATTGGTATCTCGATACAGGTGCTACAAATCACATGACAACAAATTCTTCCTGCCTTTTTGACAAATCTGAGTATTTTGGAAATGATCAAGTTCTCGTGGGTAATGGCTCCAATCTTCCGATTTCTCATGTTGGTAGTGTTGCATTTAACACTTATGGTTCCAAATTACTTCTTAAGAATGTTCTTCTGGTTCCGGGTATTCAGAAAAATCTGTTATCTGTTGCACAATTCACCAAAGATAATGATTGTATTTTTGAATTTACAACGTCTGGTTTCTCTATTAAGGAACGTTGAACAGGGAGGGTCCTTCTCAAAGGATGACATGAAGGTGGATTGTATCCGATTAAGCTTGCGTATGATGCATCGTGTAGGAGGACTAATGAGAGCAAACTTGCATCTTTTGGTCAGAAAATTTCGGTGGAAATATGACACATGCGATTAGGCCATCCTAATCAAGAAACTTTTGTTAGGCCTTACAAAAGTAAGTGCCTTGATTTAGTTAGTTTTTCTAAATTCAAGGGATTGTGTCCAAGTTGTATGGTTGGAAAACATTCTCGGTTACCTATTTCATTATCTCCTTTATATTTAATGCATATTGATGTTTGGGGTTACCTTTTTCATTATCTCCTTTATATTTAATGCATATTGATGTTTGGGGACCATCACCGGAACCTTCTAATTCTAGTTATCGTTATTATTTACTTCTGGTGGATGATTTTTCTCGCTATTCATGGATATATCCTATGATTCATAAATCTGATGTGATTGATTACTTTATGCATTTCAATATTATGGCTGAGAATCTGTTTGATACCAAGATCAAATATGTTCAATCAGATATAGGAGGTGAATATAGTGGATCACCGTTCGTTTTTTATCTTAGCATGGCATCTCTTCTAGATACTCATGTCCATATACTCCGCAGCAGAATTGGGTGGTTGAACGGAAGCATAGCCATATAGTTGAGACTGGAATTTCCCTCTTAGACCAGAGTCGTATGCCTAAGAGTTGTTGGCTGGAAGCCTTTGCTTCGAGTGTGTTCTTAATAAACAAGCTTCCCTCGACTGTTATTGGACATATGTCTCCCCATGAGAAGCTGTTTCATCAGAAGCCGTTATACCGTGATCTTCGAGCCTTTGGATGCTGTTGCTATTGGTGCCTTGCAACTCAAACAAGATTCAACCTCACACCAAACCTTGTATCTTTATTGGATACTCTTCTCACCACAAGGGCTACAAATGCTTTGATCCTTCCATCAGACGTGTTTATATCTCCCGTCATGTGACCTTTGATGAAACACTACTTCCTTTTGCTGGCACACATTCTGTTCCTGCTCCACCCACTGATCCTACCACTCTTGTTCGCTGGCTCACTCCTCACTCAGTCTCTCATTCTAATGTTGCTTCTTCATCAATACTAGTGGGAAGTGAACCAGTTGTTCTGCCTGCTATTCAATCTAGTGACATACTTCCATGTTCAAAGCCTCATGAAGCAACACCTCCATCATGTCCACCACCTTCCTCAATGTCGCTGGATCCTGACTCTTCTTCATCACCTGCAGTACCTGCTACATCTTCAACTCATCCGATGGTTACTCGATCTTGTGATGGCACCAGAAAACCTAAGGTATTCCTATCTACTCGATATCCTGTTCCAAGTTGTTATCTCTCACAACTTGCTGCACCATTCGAGCCTTCATGCTTCTCGCAAGCCGTGGAATCCTCGGAATGGAGACAAGCTATGCAAGAGGAGTTTCATGCTCTTCTTAAGAATAAGACATGGTGCCTTGTTCCCCGTTCTCTGCATATGAATATTGTTGGTTGTAAATGGGTTTATAAGCTGAAGCATCGTGCTGATGGCACTATTGATCGATATAAGGCTCGGCTAGTTGCCCGTGGATTTAATCAGCGAGAGGGTCTTGATTATGTTGAGATCTTTAGTCCGATTGTCAAACCGACCACTATCAACACTGTTATAGCTTTAGCTATCTCTCGCGGTTGGGCCATCCGTCAACTTGATGTGAAGAATGCTTTTCTTCATGGTGTTCTTCAAGAAGATGTTTATATGGCCCAACCACCTGGGCTTGTCGATCCTCAATTTCCTCATCACGTTTGCAAGCTACATAAAACAATCTATGGACTTAAGCAAGTACCACGAGCCTAGTTTACTCGTTCCAATTCTTATTTGCTAGAACTTGGTTTTCATTGTAGCAAAGCCGATTCCTCCATGTTCATCCGACATAGTTCCCTTGGCACATTGGTTCTCTTACTTTATGTGGATGACATTATCATTACCGGTGTTGATCCATCTCAGATTTCTAATCTTATTATTCAGCTTGGGAAGGCCTTTGATATGAAAGACTTGGGCGATTTGCATTTCTTTCTTGGGATCGAGGCACATAGAAATCCTTCTCGTTTACTTCTCACTCAGACAAAGTATGTTCTTGATTTACTTCATCGCTCAAATATGTTAAATGCTAGACCTCTATCTAGCCCGGTGGTTGCTGGTTCAAGAATGTCTGCCTTTGATGGTGATCAACTACCAACCTCATGTGCCTCTGAATAACTGTCCATTGTGGGTGCACTGTAGTATCTCACTATGACAAGGCCAGATATTACCTATGTTGTAAATCAAGTTTTCCAATTCATGCATGCTCCCACCACTAGTCATTTGCAGGCTATGAAGCGTATTCTTCGATACTTGAAAGGCACACTGGATTATGGATTATCTTTTTCTGCCTCTTACCCTATCCACTTGGTAGCCTACTCTGATGCCGATTGGGCCATATGTCCTGATGATCGACGATCCACCTTCGGTAATTGTGTGTTTCTTGGATCCTCACTCATTTATTGGACCTCTAAGAAACAACCAACTGTATCCCGTTCACAAATATTTAAGGGCTTGCTAGTAATTTATGAGTGATGGATCTGTATTATCTAAAATTTTTTTAGAAAGTTGGATTCTAATGATCGACGACCCACTTCCTCGTTTGTGTGAACCGAGGATGTGATTGAGCCTGAGCCTTGCTAGTAATTTATGAGTCTAAGCTGAACTGGGCAAAGCTCGGCTCGTTTACAACCTTAATGAAAAGTTAAAATGCGATAACAATGACGAAATTCTCTACCATGATTTACACGGCAGAGTATTTGGACTTACCTTAAAGTATTAACCATTTTACCCTTAAATTTTTATTAATACAAAATTACAACTTCTTTTGTAAGATATTCTTAATTAGATAAGCACTTGTTTTCTTAGTAAGCACTTAATTATGTGTTTAGCAAATATACCATTCATTTAAATTAATAAACTTATTACAGTGGTGGATAAGTGCTCTGATAGAATTATTTATAAGCAAGCAGTCTCAAATGCAACCTAAACAAAATTTGAATTGTGGAGTGAATTTTTTGCATAAACAATGCTCTTCCTTTGTCATTACTTGAAGGAGGCTGCCACATGCCCTATTATTATAAATATTTTAATACCAAAACTAGATATTGAACACTGTTTCAGATGCATTTGTGCATGCCAAGTTACTCATCTTATTAAAAAATTAGAAAACAAAGTAAAAGGGGCTGAGATAGAGGGGAACACTGGGTTCGTAATGGCACTGATTGAGTGTTTTTTTGGGTAATTAAAGAGATTTTTTAAGCTAATCTCCAGCTTGACTGTTGTGGCTAACCCTTATCTCTTAGTGACATGTTATTTTAAACCCAATCCATATTTAGGGTTAGATGATAGAATCCATGTAAGAAACATTGACACTGTCAATGATTCTACAGTACTTCCATTGACGGTAAAGCTTTTGCCTTGTTAGAAAATATTATTGTCCCCACTTCTTTTGTATGTGAAAATGGTAGCATACATTCGTGCACGTCAAGCATTTAAAAGTATAAATAGATGTGCATCACGTGTCCAGACAATTCATATCTTTTATAGACGTTGCACACGCCCATAGACACTAGGATTGTAAGTTTGGCCCTCCCAACCCGACCCAACTAGAATAAGAGTCCGAACTCATGAATTAGTTTGGGTTTCACTTCGGCTCGGTTTTGAGCCCAAAATTGAGTTCGGATAGGGTTCAGACTGAAGTTTGTACAGCCCAAAAAGCCCAGCTCGGACTGCGTATATATTAATAATACATATACTGTTATGTTACCTTACAAAAATATAAGTTTCTTCTTTCTTTTATTTTTTAACTTTTTTTTGCCTTTCCAACATGTTTTGCACCTATATATATAAATTTTATTTTTTATACCTTTTCATTTACCATGGGTCGAGTTGAGTTCAGGCTGGATTCGGGGTCAATAAGTTAAGCTTGAGTTAGGGTTGGGTTGGGTTCAGGCCAACTGATTTTAGTTTGGGCCAAGCCCAAACTTAGTAGAATGCGGCCCGACCTATCCTATTTACAGCTCTCATGGACACGTTATGTGCACCGATACACGCTACAGTCGATCGATATTGTAAACTTCATGCTTTCGTACAATATGCTTCCCTAAAACATTAACAAGTAAATCAGTGTGAACATTGTAGGTAAATTAAGTGTGCGCATTGTACGCTCCACCGATGACCGATGGCTCCTCTAGCTCCAAAAGATTTTGTTCTCTTGAACTCATTGTCCTAACATGTCTTCCAAAGATTATCTGACTACCAGGTCGAAACATATATATATATATATATTCTTCCATGTTTAAAACAGTAACTTTACTGTTTTAGCATGTTCGGGTAAATTGTCTTGCACAGGTCGTGTATCGAATCTAAATTCTACGTTGTAAAACTACAACGATATCAATTATATTAAACATTCTTAGAACTTAGAATTGGAAAGATTGGAATATAAGATTTCAAAAAGCTTTTTTCTTTTTTATTATTTTTTTATCTGATCTAAGCATAAAGTTGCACCATACTTATAAAAGGGATTAATCCTCGCTGCATAAGAGAAAAGGAAAATTCGTTAAGCTTTTATTTTATAGAGATATGTTGGATGAACATAACTCTAACCAACAATAAAAAAAAAACATAACCCTAATCTGCAGCATACAGGACACTGGACACAGATCCATGACTTATTTTTACGTTAAATAAAGATCATAGATGTTCAGTGGTAATATGCAGATCTTCAGTAAGGGGGTTGGCCAACAAAGTTGCCTGGTGGATCATAATTGCAGGTAATGAAGAAGTTTCCGTTGTTGCATTGCACCCGAGCGCACCCGAGGCGGACTGAGTTGCGCCAAACCACCTGAGTGTAGTGCAGACACTCACCTCCAACGCAGGAGTTTGAGTTGGGATCATAGTTTTGCTTTTCCGCAATCCACAAGTTCACTGCAGCTGTGCCGGTAAAGTCCCCGCTACCTAGGGCAAGGTTCTCGCCATAAGGTCCACCTGAATGTACCAAATTGCAATCCCCGGCTCTCTGATTAGCATAGTTTTGCGCGTACGCCGTGACTGTGTTGTCCCATGTTATAGGACCGACTCCCACCTGAGCGCGAGCCGCATTGTGGGCGTCAAGATAGTCTTGCTGGGAATTTTGGGCGAGGGAGACATGGAGCAGGGCTAAACCCATGAGACACACAAGAGCTAGTTCAAACTTATACATGGCCATCTTCCTTTTTTTTATGTAAAAACACAATATATGTGAGATCCTTGATGGAAAATGAGGCATAGGGTTAGGATATTTATAGCCAGAAGCTCAAAACAAAATCATTCTAATTCTTATGTCACATGGAAAAAAGAATGTGCAAAGCTCAATAGTCTGCTAAAGTCATGCAATCGTCCCTTTAGACACAAGGAAATGCCACCATGCTTTACACGGCAAAGGGTTTGGACTTATCCTAACATTGGAAAAGTATTAACTTTGGCCAAACTTAAGTGAAAAACTATTGACACGTGGCTAAATGGCCTTTACAATATATACAAATACTCTCTCTTATAAATAATACATAGAAAATATTTCTTACTACTTCCATGAAGCTGATTTTGTTTTGGGAAAGTTACACTTTGACTCCTTGAGATTTCTAACAATTGCAGTTAGATCTTTTGATATTTTTGAAACTATAATAACACCCTTTATAAAAAATGTCAATGGGATCGGTCAACAAATGACGATACTGAATCATTAACTGATATATCCCTTATAAAAAATTGAATAGTTTTTAGATAAAGTAGATAAACCTTACGTTTAAAATATCCCTCTTAATTTATCGACTAAAGAGCCATCATGCTCTAATGTCACACTTGAATTTCAAACAATTGATAAATAACGATTTATAAAAGGTATCTCAGTCAATGACTTGGTGTCAGTAATTAGTTAACCGACCCCTTTGATTTCTGACAAAGGATATCATTGTAATTTCAAAAACTTCAAAGAATCTACTTGCAATTATCATAAACCTCAGAAAGGTCAAAGTGTAATTTACCATAATATTATTCCAAGTGTATATTCTTACAACCTATATAATATCTTCCTCTTCTTTGAATATTATGTCTGTTGTTCAGTTTTCTTTCCTGCTTTTGATGGCTGAGACCGGGTATAGTGCTCGACTGCTTGGACCTTTTCTAACACGCTACAATGAGTGTTCTTTTTTCCTTAGATTGCGACAAAGATACAAAGAAAAGTTGAGAAAAAACGTTTTGTTCAATTATGCCGATAATCTCGGCGTAAGATTCCTTCGTGATATACCGTCAAGCATCCCTTTCTTTCTCTAGGTAGTGCAAAGTCCTTCCATCAATAATAACTTTGAACATAGTTTGAAGTCTTTGCAAGTTCTCTGGCCATTCTTATAAGATATAACTCGCCAATAGAAGCAAGCTGGAGCTAGGGGTGTAAAAAAGGGTCTGGTCGCACGTGTTCAGTTCGGCCCAGCATGGAACGGCCCGAATGCAACTTGTATTGTGTTGGGTCTGAATTTTCAATCCCGTGGTATGACATAGCCCAGACCGAGACACACACAACACGGACTAGACTCGAGCACGACACAACACAAATGATCCTTACAAATTTTGGAAAGTCTTAGTTAGCTTTCCAAGTTGGGTTCCATTAAACTTGCCTTTATGATTAAAAAATTCAGTTTTTTTTTTTTTTGTATCAACTCTTACCTTCTAGAGCTTAAATTGATTAGACAAAAACAAATGTGATCTATTTCTAGAACTACCCTTTACATCTTTCCACTTCTCACAACGTTACTTAGAAATGGCAATGGGCGGGTTGAGGTTTAAACGGGGTGAGTCGGGTTTCACCCTTTTATCGACAGGTCAGCAAATTGTAGCCCCGACCCAATCCGCCCATAAATGGGTTGAATCTGTCAATTCATTTAAATTTTAATTTATTAATTAATTATTTTATTTTTAATTTCAAATAGATAAAATTTGAAATTAATAAAATCATAAATCATCTGCTAACATTAAAAATCTATTTTGATAGGTGAGCAATGTATTTTTAATGTTAAATGGATTTTTATAGTATTTATTAAGGAATAATGTTAAATAGGTGATGTGGATGATTATGATTTTATTAATTTAAAACTCTATTAATTTAAAATTAAATTTGAAATAATTAATTAATAAATTCAAATTTAAATAGGTTGGCAGGTTCAACTCGTTTATGGGCGGATTGGGTTCGGGGCCATGATTTTCTGACTCGTTAGTAAACAGGTCAAACGTGACCCAACCCGTTTAATTTTAATTTGAAATTATATCAATTTAAAAATAAAATTAAAATAATTAATTAATAAATTTAAATTTAAATGGGTTGGTGGGCTCAACCCTTTTATGGGCGGGTTGGCTTCAGGACATGATTTCTTGATCCGTTGGTAAACGGGTTGAACCCGTTAAACCACAAATCATTTATAACCCGACCCATTGCGACATCTATGTCTAACGTTAACAAGTGAAAAGATTTAAGGGTAGTTCTGAAAATAGATAACATTTGTTTTTGTCTAATCGATATAAGTTCTAGAAGGTAAGAGTTCATAAAAAAAAAAAAAAAAAAAAAAAAAAAAAAAAAACTGATTTTTTTAATCATAAAAGCAAGCTTAACGTATGCCCTAATAATGGAACCCTTCCAAGTTATATATAATCTAAGCCGATAATGGCTTCACAGAGCCGGATCCTCTACTAACTATCCTGCTATCAACCCTGCTAACCAAACGTGGTGTCGACATGTGACGGTGGAGTCCACCCCAAAGGAGAAAACGTTTAAGCGTTAAACGTAACCAACAGAGAGAGGATGGACGTTCGGAATAACGTTCATCCTAACGTCTGTCCTTCCTTCTTCTTCAGTCTTCAATCCCTTTTCAAAATCAACATTTAGAAATCGCGCCAAAATCAGAAACCCTCTCTCTCGCTGGTCTCTCTCTCTTACTCCCCCTTTCCTCTTAGTTACTCTCATACAAAGGAGGAGATTTTTAGGGTTTATTTGGTTGGAAACTCACTTTGGATTCTTCTTGATGCATTGATAAGTGTTAGCAGGACTTTATTTAATTGAATGCTATATTTATTTCAGGGAAGGATCTCTAGGATTTGGGCAACATGAGCGAACTGATTTATTTCATTTGTCTATTCATTTTACTTTGGCCTTTATCGATGTCTCAATTTGGTTGATTTTTGAAGTATTGATTTCTGGATTCCGAAGGCTGTCTGGATCAGGAGCGAACTGATGCTTGGATTCCATGCTATCCAAGCATGAGCACGAAGTAAGATGCATATATTCTGAATGTTTACCTTTTCATTTTTGTGTTCCTGTTTTCTTATTGGAAACATTATTTTACCAACATTGTCATCTACTTCTTGCAAGTATTGCTATGCGATGTACCTTCTTGAGTTATAATCAAATTCTAGGGAATAAACATTGTTCTTTCACAGGAACTGAAAATTATTTTTATGACATGCTAAAATCACTATCTGTTCAAGATAAATTTCGTGGAATATTGACGTACTACTTAGCTTCAAATATTTTTTTAATAGTTTCTTGAGTTACTGTGTAAAGTCCCTCAAGGCTATGCGCATTTCATGATGAAGGTATCCTATATGCTCGAAAAGGATGCACATTTTGCTATAAAGGATCAATAGATCTTTCTATATATATATATATATATATATATATATATATATATTATCAGATTCAACCTTTACAAGGAAGAAATTGGCAACTGCCAAATATTCAACTGA